>JAVIAB010000091.1:13756954-13907501 GCA_032433765.1 Megaustenia siamemsis | reverse complement strand
AATATAGAAGCTCCTTAGCCACCCCATGCAACAAAGAATATCTGGTTCTGGAATTGTACGACTTAAGAGAGCAACCTTCGCTGCAATTGCCAATGAACTAACTACTGGAGACCCAGTTCTTTCCCAAACAACATCGAAACCCTTGGGCCCATCTGATATGTCTCCTCACAGAAAATAAAATACCAGAACTTCAGGAAAACATAACAGGAATCATGAAAAAGGCACCCATCAGACACAGAAAGAAAACCGTAGCAGAAAAACATATACACGATACTTACCCACAGGACTCTTGGTCCCACATATATACAGATGGCTCTGCTACAAATGCCACCAGAAATGGAGGGGGAGGTGTGTTCTTGACGCTGACCAATCAGGACGAGATCAACAGTCAATAGCTACTGGAAAATTCTCTAACAACTTTAAAGCAGAAACTGAGGCCATCAGAGAACTGCAACACTGGCTACTCAACACAAAAATAACATGCACAATAAATTGGTGATTCTGACTGATGCACTATCAGTACTATCAGCTCTAATAAACCACAAGAACAATGAACTAGATGACTTGAGAACAACCCTGGACCAACTATGCAATAACTTCCAGAGAGTAGTCATTCAGTGGATACCATCACACTGTAATATACACGGGAACGAACGAGCAGACAAATTAGCTAAAGAGGGAGGGAGATTACCACTAGAGAACAATCCGCTCAGTTATGATGAAGCCAAATCCATCCTCAGGGTCAGTTCCATGAAAAAATGGAAACGTGAACACCCAAAGCATAACGAGAGTGACGGATACCACCAACTATCAAGGAGGGATCAAGTCATCATACTTCGCCTACGCACAGGCCACAATAGAATGAGAAATCACATGTTCACCAATTCAAAATAGGAACTACCAGCCTATGCCACTGTACACTGGACAATATGACAACAAAACATGTTCTACAGGATTGCCCCCAGTACACGGACCTAAGAAGAGCAATGTGGTCCACGCCACCTCCCTGGAGGAGAATTATATGGGGCGATCGATTCGCTTAAACAGACAGCTGACTTCATGAGAGAGACTGGAATCCTACTCTGATCGAGTCTTGATCGCAGAGAGAGAAAGAGAGAGAGAGAGAGAGAGTTTATGACAAAACTACAGGGATATGCCCAAACAATGACATTTATCAGCACGAATATTTTGGACCCCAGTGTCAGTACTTGGTTCTCGTGTACAAATACGCCTAAAAATTCTGAACCTACTTTCCTGTTTAATTACAACGACACCACTTGTAACTCGGACGCAAATTCTACATCAGTTGAGGCAACTCTCAATCAATCTTGCTGTTCTCATGGTTTAGGATTTATGCAAATGACTTAATAGTTCCGGACAGTTTCACGACATTACTAAATGGTTCTGCCTCATGTAGCAATGATTCAAGGTTTGTAGTTAGTCAGCACGAGATTGATGTCTTTTGCTCTGGGGCTGATCTGATCAACAAGTTATGATTGCAGGGTCGATAGTTGCAAATATCTGCTCCATCCACATAGGCGGGGGTCGGAATGTGGCTCTCAATCAGAACACAAACCAGGCCGACACGTTTAATTCTTGTTATACAGGAGACGAATGTGGACCAGAGGCCGCAGTAAATGACAAAAGAAGGACCAATCTCTATGACAATGACTGCACACACACAAAACTGAGAAGTGGAAACAGTCCTGTTTACTGGTATCTGAACTTTGCCACGCCCCAGTAGATTCACACCATTCGATTCTATCATCAAGCTAGCACTATGATTCAGGTAAAGAATGCCACTCTAAAGGCTTCCTCTGACAGTGGCGGTGTAGTGTTCCAGTCTAATGATATATCATATCCAAATGTTTCTATGAACACTATTGTAGTCACCACACAAACGCCAATGGCACACATTAAGACTGAGTTCTCACCGATCATTTCGCAGGCCGGCAGTGAACCGACGGTGTGTGAGGCGCAAACATTTGCAGACACCTATTGTCTGGACGGGTATTCTTGGTCGTTTTGTGCAGTGTATAGTGGGTGTAGCAAAAGCTGCGACTTCATCATTGGTACGTGTCACGGCAAATGCTCACATGGGTCTATGGACACGATTGCTCCAGGTCTTGTCTCAGTGTCTGTCCTTTATGTGGGAAAAATCTTGAAAATGACTACAATGTAAACATCCTGGCTATACCTGTAATGACACTTGTCCCGATGGTAATTTTGGGCTACAGTGCGAACAGACGTGTTCTGATGGCTGTGACATCATATGTGACCCGGAAAGTGCATACTGCACGTGCAAGGAAACGTACTACGGGTCAGACAGCACTCTCAAATGTCCAGACAACTGTTTCAACGACACATCTGAACAGTCAGCCGGAACAGTGCATGCAAGGGAAAGTTCTACGTGTCAGACTGCATTCTCAAATCTCCGGACAACTATTTGAACGAAACCTGCGGACAGTTAATCGAAGCCTGCGTCTCGTATGTCAATGATTCACACGTTAAGAAGAGTCTGCAGACTAACCCAAGCATATGGATACCTCAATGTGTTTATGTGCTAGACTTGGCTCATTTCTTGGTGTTTTTTTCCGTGAAGACATGACTCATATCTTAATGTTTTTCTGTGCTAGTCATGGCTCATATCTTGGGGTGTTTCTGTGCTAGCCATGGATCAAATCTTAGCTTAAGTGTATGTTGTGTGTGTGTGTGTGTGTGCTAGCCATGGCTCATATCTAGATGTGTGTCATCTTAGTCATATCTCATATCTTGGTGTGTCCGTGTTAATCATGTCTCTTATCTTTATGTGCGTCTGAGTTTAGTAATATATCATAACTTAGTGTGTATCTGTGTTAGTCATGTGTCATATCTTTGTGTGTGCATGTCTGGGTTAGGATATCTCATATCTTTGTTTGCATGTTTATGTTAGTCATATCTCATATCTTTGTGCGTACATGTCTGTGTCTGTCACATCTCATATTCTTGTGTGTGCATGGCTACGTAAGTCACATCTCATATCTTTGTGTGTGCATGCCTATGTTAGTCATATCTTATATCTTTGTGTGTATGTCTATGTTAGGTATGCGTCATATCTTTGTGTGTGCATGTCTAAGTCAGTCATATATCATAGCTTTATATGCATGTCTATGTTAGTCATGTGTCATATATCTTGATGTGTGTCAGTGTTAGTCATGGCTCGTATCGCTGTGCACTTGTCTGTGTTATTCACATCTCATATCTCTGTGTGTGCATGTCTGTGTTAGTCACCTCTAGTGACTCGGGCAGATGGTGCTCGTAAACCTGGGAGGGTAGACCATCTAAGGGCAGAATCCCCCTACAGAAAAGACAATCTGCTGCCTTGCAGGAAGATTGGGGACAATCAAAGGCTAAGGAAAGCAAACCTGAAAAAATGCTGGCTGAAATCGGATGCACTGGGCCACTGGCGCAGAACACAGTGCAACGTATTAACGGGTGTTCAGTCAGAGTGGATCTGGCGGACTCTAAATGTGACGTTCTGTCTGTGGGGGCGATCAACACAGTTAACCTGACAGTTGACTTCATGTGGGAGTCTGGAATCCTACTCTGACTGAGTCCTGATCGCAGAGAGAGAGAGAGAATCTAGCATCCAAGTTTGATATTGGGGACACAATCTTTGATATAAGATTGTATTATAAGTGTGTTCTTTTTGCTTCTCTTGTGATTTGTTCAGTGATAAACTGTTTATCAACTGTTTCCTTTCATCATAAAAATGTTATAATATTATTATATGTGGTCTTTAATGTCAATTTCTTTAATGATTCAAGACACTAAAGACTCTCTGTATTATTCCAAGACACTGAAGATCCTATATAATAATCAAAGACACTAAATATCTTACACAATAATTCAAAACATTAAAGATCCTATAAAATAATTCAAGACACTCATCATCATCATCATGTGCCATACCGGTTGACGTAGGCGATAATGTCCTTCCACAATCTTCTATCTACATTCTGTATCAGTTCTGTTGTTGACCTTTTCCATGCTATGTATGACACCAAGCGATCCAGTATTTTCTCTCATTGTCGTCCATGATCTCTCTTTCCTTGTATTTTGCCAGTTGTAACCAAGTATTCCAACTTTCCTCTTCTCATGATGTGCCCGAAAAATGTTAATTGTTTCTTTCTTATGTTTTTAGGAGCTCCCTTTTTGTGTTGAACCTCTTTGAGAATTTCCTCATTGGTATTTTTAGCTGTCCAGGGAACTTTCAACATTCTTCTGAGAAATCCCATCTCTATGGTCTCTAACCATCATTTCATTTGTTTGTCTACAGTCCATGATGCACTTCCATAGGTCAGAATTATTCAAGATACTAAATTTTCTATATAATAATCCAAGACACTAAATATCCTATATAACAATTCAAGATACTAAATATACTATAATATTTCAAGACTCTATATAATCACAAAGACATTAAAGACCTATATAATAATTCAAGACATTAAAGACCCTATGTAATAATCCAAGACATTAAAAACCCTATATAATCACCAAAATATTAAAGACCCTATATAATCACCAAGACATTAAAGACCTCTATAATCACCAAGACATTAAAGACCTCAATAATCACCAAGATATTAAAGACCTCTATAATCATTAAGACATTAAAGACCCTATTTAATCACCAAGAAATTAAAGACCCTATACAATCACCAAGACATTAAAGACCTCTAAAATCATCAAGACATTAAAGACCTCTATAATCACCAAGACATTAAAGACCTCTATAATCACCAAGACATTAAAGACCCTATATAATCAGCAAGACATTAAAGACCCTATACAATCAGCAAGACATTAAAGACCTCTATAATCACCAAGAGATTAAAGACCTCTATAATCACCAAGACATTAAAGACCCTCTATAATCACAAAAACATTAAATATTCTATATAATTACCAAGACATTATGGCCCTACATAATCACCAAGAAATTAAATACTCTAAATAATCACCAAGACATTAAAGACCTCTATAATCACCAAGACATTAAAGACCTCTATAATCACCAGGACATTAATGACCCTATATAATCACCAAGATATTAAAGACCCTATATAATCACCAAGACATTAAAGACCTCTATAATCACCAAGACATTAAAGACCCTTTATAATCAGCAAGACATTAAAGACCCTATATAATCACCAAGATATTAAAGACCTCTATAATCACCAAGACATTAAAGACTATATAATCACCATGACATTTTAAAGACCCTATATAATCATCAAGACATTAAAGACCTCTATAATCACCAAGACATTATGTCCCTCTATAATCACCAAGACATTAAAGACCTCTATAATCACCAAGACATTAAAGACCTATATAATCACAAAGACATTAAAGACCTCTATAATCACCAAGACATTAAAGACCTCTATAATCACCAAGACATTAAAGACCTCTATAATCACCAAGACATTAAAGACCTCTATAATCACCAAGACATTAAAGACCTCTATAATCACCAAGACATTATGTCCCTCTATAATCACCAGGCATTAAAGACCTCTATAATCAGCAAGACATTAAAGATCTATATAATCACCAAGACATTATGTCCCTCTATAATCACCTAGACATTAAAGACCTCTATAATCACCAAGACATTAAAGACCTCTATAATCACCAAGACATTAAAGACCTATATAATCACAAAGACATTAAAGACATATATAATCACCAAGAGATTAAAGACCTCTATAATCAGCAAGACATTAAAGACCTCTATAATCAGCAAGACATTAAAGACCTCTATAATCACCAAGAGATTAAAGACCTCTATAATCAGCAAGACATTAAAGACCTATATAATCACCAAGACATTAAAGACCTCTATAATCACCAAGACATTATGTCCCTCTATAATCACCAAGACATTAAAGACCTCTATAATCACCAAGACATTAAAGACCTCTATAATCACCAAGACATTATGTCCCTCTATAATCACCAAGACATTAAAGACCTCTATAATCACCAAGACATTAAAGACCTCTATAATCACCAAGACATTATGTCCCTCTATAATCACCAAGACATTAAAGACCTCTATAATCACCAAGACATTAAAGACATCTATAATCACCAAGACATTAAAGACCTCTATAATCACCAAGACATTAAAGACCCAATATAATCACCAAGACATTAAAGACATCTATAATCAGCAAGACATTAAAGACCTCTATAATCACCAAGACATTATGTCCCTCTATAATCACCAAGACATTATGTCCCTCTATAATCACCAAGACATTAAAGACCTCTATAATCACCAAGACATTATGTCCCTCTATAATCACCAAGACATTATGTCCCTCTATAATCACCAAGACATTAAAGACCTCTATAATCACCAAGACATTATGTCCCTCTATAATCACCTAGACATTAAAGATCTCTATAATCACCAAGACATTAAAGACCTCTATAATCACCAAGACATTAAAGACCTCTATAATCACCATGACATTAAAGACCTATATAATCACCAAGACACCACCAGTCATTTATTATTTTCAATCCAAGATATCAAGAACACTTTAGTCATATATTTTTTAAACTTTAAATCTTAGGTGTGATGAAGGATATAGTGGTGAGACATGCACTCCGGAGTTCCAAGCGGATACCTCCATCCAAGCAGACTTTGGTCATCGGTACAACCCCAAGGAAGACTTTATCGTTAAAGGTGGAAGGCTGGTCAGACCAGACGAAGGCTGTGGTATTATTCTTGCTGGTGAAAACATGTATTTCTCTCAGGTAAACTAGAAAGGGAAACAATATATATAGAAGACAAAAATAGAAAAAGACAGTATAGTTAAAGCAATACACAAACACAGATATGTATTTAAAACAAAAAATAATAAATAATTTTTAAATATTTTTCTTATTTTTTTTAGTTTTATTATTTACTATCTTTTGTTTGAAATACATTTCTTCTTCTTCTTCTGCGATCATGACTCTGTCAGAGTAGGATTCAGAACTCTCTCACGAAGGCAGCTGTCTGTTTAAGTAAATGCATATCTGTGTGTGTGTGTTGTGTATTTGTTCCTGCTGAAGGCCTATTGAGCCGAAACGTTGTTCCTGTTTGTGTTGTGTATTTGTTCCTGTTGAAGGCCTATTGAGCCGAAACGTTGTTCCTGTTTGTGTTGTGTATTTGTTCCTGCTAAAGGTCTATTGAGCCGAAACATTCTTCCAGTTTGTGTTGTCCACTTATTACTTAAAGCTTTATCATCATGTGCCATACCAGTAGGCGATCATGTCCTTCCACAACCTTCTAGCCATCGTGCACTGTATCAATTCTGTTGTTGATAGTTTTCCATGTCATGACACCAAGCTATCTAGTATTTTCTCTCTTTGTTGTCCACGATCAAAGCTTTAATCATACCATTTTTTCTATTTTTGTTCTATATATAAAAAAAAATGTCTCCTTACAATTAGCTTTACTGCAGCTTTGCATTTTTATTCATTGACCCTCTCTAGTAAACTAACCTGTTTATCTATAAAATTATCATAAATCTTTATGTAGGAAAATATAAAATTATATAAAGATCTAAAACTATATCAAATTTTAAATTATATTAACCGTAGATTACGCTACCTATCTGTGAGTCACGTTTTTATGCGACGTTCGTAAAATTGTGTAGTTCGTAAACTTATTACATTTAGAGCTTGGAAAATAAGATTTTCTTTGAACTTCTGCTAACACTGTGTGTTTACCCAAGCAGAGACACAGGAATAGGATGCTCTAATCATTTCCTGGCTTCGGTTAGATTTATGGCCTGAAATTCAACCCCATCATATCATGGCTACCAGAGGTGTTACATTGTCTATTGACACGGCTGCCGTCAGTCCATCAATCTAGCTGTATATTTAGCATCCTCTTAACATCATCGCTGCCTATCCTGTGTATAAAGGTTCGTTTGATGTCTCACTGACAGATGAGGAGATTTCCCCCCCCCCCCCCCCCCAATCGATTAGAAAATATCATGGATATCACAAAAGAGAAATAGAATATCAACATAACTATTGATGGCAGACAACTAAAACAATTAGAGGAATTTAAATATCTAGGAAGTCTAGTGACAAATGATATTTCACAAACAGCAGAAATAGATTCAAGATGCAACAAAACTTGTCAAATGATTGGACAGCGATCCATATAATATATGTCCAACCTATTGTCCAACAAGGAAATAACTCTAGAGGCAAAACGGGCACTCTACAATACAATCTTCATCCCAACATTGTGTTACCAATGCTAGTCCTGGACTCCGATGCAAGAACAATAAGAAAAATAACCTCTACTGAGATGAAATGTGTTAGACGAATGACAGGAAACAGTCTAAGAGATAAGATCAGAAATGAAGAACTGAGAAGAAAACTAGGAATAATCCCCACCACAGAACATTAAAAAAAAACAAAAGATAAAATGGTGACAAGACAGAAAGATCAAAACACAACACGAGCCTTCAAAAGGCGTTTCGAGAATACCAGACTCAAGGGTTAACTATGAAAAATATGGCATTACGGGATATTAGAAACACTAGAAAACATAACAACAGCAGAGGCGAACAGAAGAGCAAAATACCGCAAATTATACTCCCCTCAATGCTGAAAGAGAGAGCCGCAATAGCTCAGTGGTTAGTGAACTGGACTACAAAGGACAAGGGGTAGGGTTCGATCCCAACCGACGGCTTCCAGGGTCACCCAGCCTTAAATGGGTACCGGATTTTTTCTGGGAAAGTAAAGCGGCACGGGTGTACTACCGACCACATTACCCCAAAAATCATGTACCAAAGGTCTGTAAAATTTATGGTCACTAACACCATATTCCCTATACGCCGCCACTTGGCGTGACGGGTGTACTTTACTTTTTCACAACGCTGAAAGGCAAATGATAAAGGGAAGAAGAAGAAGAGAAAACACATTTCTTGAAAACTGGCAAAATTTATACAGAAACAGCCCCTTTTCAAAGTTAGCATAGTACTTTTTTATATGCAAGTTTGTGTCTGAACCAACATCAAAGGAAACAAACCCAACACTCAGTGGTCACCAAAATTAGTAATTAGAAAGGAATAGAGGTGAGAGAAATGTTTGCTAGTGACAAACTATCAAATTCCATGATTTTGTATATTTGAGGTGGTAATTTTTATGACAGTATCATTCTAATCTAAGGTGTCCGGTTAGCGCAATCGATAGGCGGTTGGCTTACCACGGCAACAGCCGGGGTTCGTACCCTGGCGAGGGCACCTGGGTTTGACTAATTCCCTAAAAATTAGTGGGAGCCGCGATAGCTCAGTGGTTAGTGAACTGGACTACTACGGACAAGGGGTAGGGTTCGATCCCAACCGACGGCTCCGGGTTCACCCCCTTAAATGGGTACCGGATTTTTCTGGGAAAGTAAAGCAGCACGGACGTAATACCGACCACATTACCCCAAAAATCATGTGCTGAAGGTCTGTAAAATATAGGGTCACTAACACCATATTTCCCTATACGCCACTTGGCGTGACTGGGTACTTTGCTTTTGCTCATTCTAATCTGGGTTAATTTTCTAAAAATTATATAAAAAGCCAGGCATATAATAATGTAAACATTACACATCTAAAAGAAATTAAAATACAAATATTGATTGCAACATTAAATCTCTAAGTACTGATCTTATTGCACCAAAATATATATTTTTTTTTCATTTAATTGTTAATAGATTATCCTCACAGCATATCAGACAAATACATAAGTTCCACAAATCTGTATTAAAGTTCATCTTAATTAATGAAAAAACATTCCCATATGTGCAATTTATATTGTAAACATGATCAAATATGACTTTGGTCTTTGAGGACAAGAGGTTGGATTAATTTCCAAAATTGAACATCTCTTTATTTATTCAGCTTCTAATTCACTGAGCTTCTAATTCACTGAGCTTGTTATTTTCTAATCCATTCAGCTTCTAAGTCATTCAGCTTCTTATTCACTCATTTTCTAATCCATTCAGCTTCTAATTCATTCAGTTTCTTATTCACTCAGCTTCTAATTTACTCAGCTTCTAATTCACTCAACTTCTTTCTTATTCACTCAACTTCTAATTTACTTAACTTTTAATTCACTCAGCTTTTAATTCCTTCAGCTTCTAATTCACTCAGTTTGTAATCCATTCAATGTCTTATTCACCTAGCTTCTAATTAACTCAACTTCTAATTCAAAAAGCTGGGAAAAAGAATTTTTGGAAAGACAAATGGCCTGATCTAGTTATGGCCTGATCTAGTTATGGCCATGATACCAACAATAATATGCCAATAGTCAAGAGAAGTAGGGGCACACCTGCAATATCCCTTATATACCACAAATGAGACATTACTCCCTTATTTCTTCTTTTATATATTATTTTTTCTATGAACAAGAGAAGAAGGTGGCCATATGTTGAGAAGAGATAACAAGAGAAGAAGGTGGTCGTATGTTAACCACATGATAAGAAGAGACAAGAAGGTGGTCATATGTTGACCATATGATGAGAAGAGACAACAAAGAAGAAGGTTGTCATATGTTGACCATATAAAGAGAAGAGACAACAATATAAGAAGGTGGTTATATGTTGACCATGTGATGAGAAGAAACAACAAGAGAAGAAGGTGGTTGTATGTTGACCATTTGATGAGAAGAGACAACAAGAGAATTTCAAAGCAGCCCCTCAAATGGGAGCCAGAGGGAAAATGAAAAAGAGTGTGACCTAGAGAAACACTAAATAGAACACTTAGGCAAGAGGCCATAACAGCAGGCTCCCTCACAGAGATTGAGTGACTCGCCCAGAACATGGACGTGTGGCGAGATACAATTTGGGTCCTGTGCAAGCCCTGACACTTGATAACAAAGATCGTCGGACATAGATAGTCTATAATGTCTGCCCTGTGTGCCATCTTGAATATAAAAGTATAAAAGATAGATAGAAAGATATGACATTCTCTTATCATTTATTCATTCTGAGAATATTATTTTAATAATCATTTTTTTTTAAAAACTATCCTTACGACACATAGCACCATCACTGGTGTATGTCACGGGGCACACGATAGAACCTGAGGAATAAAGGCCGCTTGGTCAAAGCAGCTGCCACGACGTGTGAGTCTCAGGATTTTTATTTCACCCCTGATAGAAAAATTATTTCTGTCTACCGTGGGTTTCGAACATCGTACGTCGGCTTTTCAACCAGCAGAACAGTAGTTTTAGCCACACGGCCACGCACACCTCTATATAATAATAATTTAATGAGAATATTTGATGTTGGTGAAGAGTTAAAATTTATTTTAAGTCTTGTTCATACCAACTTGCATTTTGTGTTATTTTTTTCTGCAGAATGGTGTCAGAGAACTTCTTACTAAGGACCTGGACACAGTAACGGCAGACTTCATTCAGTTTTACATTCAAATAGGTGGGGAGGGGAAAGAATGCCATGGTGCAGACAAGAGGAAGGAATCTGTAATGCTCCGATATTCTACAAATGGGGGAATAACTTGGAACTTGCTTGAAGAGTTACACCATCTTGAGCATAGAAAACCAACGTAAGATATTGATGAACAGGCACTTTTCTTATTGTCTCTCAATTTATGTTGCTTTGCTATTATTCTTTTTAGAGTGTTTACCTCTGTTAGAGTGGGTACAGAAATGTTGATGAATTATTATTCACCAATACTGAGTACAGAAATAATGATGAAGTCTGTCCAAACATAAAACTGAAGGTTGCAGTAAAAGAGCTGTCCCAGCTCATGTTGTGGTCAGTCAGACAAGCAATGAGAAAACATGCAGCCTTTAAAAACAGGGATCAGTCAACAGTACATCAACGAATCATTTCATGGAAGAGGTATGTTTACAACACTGAGGAAAAGATCACAAATAATCAACAGCAGAAAAAAAGGAACAATTGACAGCCAGAAGCAGGATGGAACCTGTACTCATCAACACAATGTTTTGCCACGAGAAACAAATGCTAGAGCACACAGCCAAAAAATGACCTAAAAAAGTAGCTGTCATTAGCAATGTCTTTCACGCATGTGTGTGTGCTCAAGACTAAACAGATATTCATTTTATTCCCAGGTTGTGTTCGCAACCCTATGCTATAGTCAATAGTACACTAGTGTGAAAGATGTTGCCAATGATAGCTACTTTTTAAGGTAGCTTTGTTGGCCGTGTTCTAGCATTTGTTTCTCGTGGCAAGATGCTGTGTTGAGGAGTGTCAGTTCCATCCTGCTTTGGGCTGTCTATTTTTCTATGTTTTTTGTCTGTTGTTGATTATCTATGACTTTTTCTGAGTGTTACAAACACACCTCTTCCCCTGAAATTATTTGCTGAACTAACACTTCGGAAGTTTCCCTCCATAATAATATTCATTTATTATTATTTATCTCCTGTATATCCAACATGGCAACAAGTGTCTTACATTTCTTCTTCTTCTACCTTTTTAGCTCCCAGTGGAGCATAGGTCTTCAACAAACACTTTCCAAGTCGTTCTGTTTTTTGCCATTCTTTTAAGATCAACCCATGTCTTCCCCATCATCTTCATCTCTGCTTCTATCTGTCTTCTCCAAGAATTCCTTGGTCTTCCACTTTGTCTTTTCCCCTGGGGATTCCAAAAAAGGGTCTGTTGTATAATACTCTCAGTTGGCTTCCGTAGTGTGTGTCCTATCCAGCGCCATCATCTTCGCTGTATCTCTTTATCCACTGGTGTTTGACTGGTACATTTCCATAATTCTATGTTAGTGATTTTGTCCTGCCATTTCCATCCTTTTATCCTGCGTAAGCATCCATTAATGAAAGTCTGTATCTTCGTGATTGTCCATTTTGTTGTTCTCCATGTTTCACAGCCATATAATAGGACCGCCTTAACATTTGAGTTGAAAATTTTTATTTTAGTATTTAACCTAATTTCTTTGGATTTCCATATGTTTCCCAGTGCAATGAAAGCTCCTCTTGCTTTAATGTCTTACATTTAGTAGAGGTTTTTTGAGCTTTTCATCAGACAGTCTTTACACATATACTACATACACAAACACACACAAAGATAGACATGCACAGAGAGATGCATATGAATTTAGACATATATACACTCACACATAATCCGTTGAGCTTTACTATCATCAGACTTAAGAAGTTGTTGTCTTCTCAAATTTAATTGCTGATAATTAGAAAATATAATATCTAAAAATAGAATTTTCTGCATTAGAGGTAGGACAGGACTAAATAAACTAATGTCTCAGCTCATAGGTCTTCATCATGTAACAAACACATGTTTTGTTATAATATACAAACATGTCAGCACCCACACACCAGCACACACCCACACCCAACCCAACAAAAGTTTTGTATTTTTATCTTGTACAGGTTTGTTCATCGTGATCTCCCACCAGCTGCAAAGACTCGAAACACAAGATTTCATTGGTGGCAGCCATCACACTCAGGTGAAGGAGACGACCAATGGGCTGTGGACGAAGTTCTGATTGGCCGCTACAAGAACTTCAATTTTATTGAAGATGATTTTGATGTGAGAGAATTCTGAAACTATAACGTTTTTTACTATTAAATGACTAATTACGGCAACTAAGGAGGTTGATCGATGGCCTGACAAGCTGTCATTGTAAAAAAGTATTGTTATGGAAACAGGGCCATAGATTTTGGAGGCAGAGATCTCTGCAATATGTGACATTTTGGCATGCAAGGTTTCTGTTTTTAAGATTGTGATTCTGCCCTATGTGCCGTCTTTGGCTCGAAAGGACAATAGATAGATAAATAGAAATACAATTAAGACACGACAAATGAAATTTTTGGGGCATGTTAAAAGACACAACAGCCTACTAAAAGTAATATTGGGAGGGAGAATACAAGGTAAAAGAGGCAGAGGCAGACCAAGACTAACATGGACGAGTAATATCAAAAGATGGACAAGTCAATCTATGACAACCTGCACCATCAAAGCAAGAAACAGTGGAATGGTGACCCATGATAGCCAACCTTCATTGCAGAGATGACACTCGATGATGATGATGATAGTTTTTTAAAAATTGGTATCATCATGTGCTATGTCTACAGGAGTAGGTGATCACAAATCTTAACAACTGATGTCCCTAATGTTGTTAACAAGCCACCTTTGTAAAACATAGTTTATTATAGAAATGGAAAGTCTAGTCCATGTCTACGTAGGATCTCAAACATAAGCTGGAAAAAATACATTTCAAGGTAACGTACAAGATTTGAATAGGCATCTTAGCACACACGTTTTCATCCATATGTGCTCAGCCACCTATCCAGAAGTATTTGGAGACTTCTGGGTAGTGTCGCTTCAAGCATCGAAACTCATGATACGAGGTGGCATTCCTCACCTTCCCAGAGTACTACCCCAGTACCCATTTCTGCCAGTGGCTGGGTCGACTGCAGGTTTTTTTTCCCAAAGCATGAGTACAACTCACACTGCTTCCAGCAGGAATTGAACACGGGTTATCCGAAAGTTGGTAGCCCAGTAGGGTGGTTTTCGCTACTAGGTTACCAAGACCCCCATATATTTCAAATGAACAGATAAGAGATGAATCAAAACATGAATACATGTTGAGCTCTATAAGAAGAATGTGTTGGAAATACATTGGTTACCTGCTGAGAGTGAATGAAGAAAGACTTCTCCATCAGACATTCTTGTGGAAACCATCTCGTAAAATAAAACAAGGAAGACCAAGAGAATTGCTACGCAGAACAATTACTAGGGATGAATCAACTATGGCACTAAGAAGCAATTAAGATCTACAAGGACAAGCAGCAAATCAGCAATTATGGAGAACTTTAACTTCCACCCTATGAACCGTCTTTGGCCTGAAAGGAGAATGAATGTTGATAATTATTTTTTATCATACAAAGGACTAGCCACGATAGCTCAGAGGAAAGTGAACTGGACTACAAAGGACAAGAGGTAGGGTTCGATCCCAACCAACGGCTTCTGGTTCACCCAGACTTTAATGGGTACCGGATTTTTGTCTGGGAAAGTAAAGTGACACGGGTGTAATACCAACCACATTACCCCAAAAATCATGTGCTGAAGGTCTGTAAAAATTATGGTCACTAACACCATATTCCCTATACGCCACTTGCCATGACGGGGGCTCTTTATTTTTATAGAAAGGACTGGTCATTCTCCTCATATTTTGAGC
The DNA here is from genome assembly GCA_032433765.1 of Megaustenia siamemsis. Taxonomy (NCBI): domain Eukaryota; kingdom Metazoa; phylum Mollusca; class Gastropoda; order Stylommatophora; family Ariophantidae; genus Megaustenia; species Megaustenia siamemsis. Next base: position 13,892,253 of record JAVIAB010000091.1, on the reverse strand, counting down.
GCCATAGACTGAGAGGCCTATGAATAAAAACCTTTAAGTTGGTTAATCAGATCTCTGCACATATGGACTGGGCCCAAAATCTGTGGAGCAGACAATGTAAACATTTGGTCAGTTAAGACGGCACTTCTGCTCCTTTTGTATTTGCATGACTACTCCTCTTCATCATCTTCAGCAGAACATTTTTTTATAACAAGTTGTCTTCCCTCTTGATCCCTACTCACTTTGCCAGACCAGGTATCTCTTGATCCCTGCTCACTTTGCCAGACCACTTTGCTTTGATGATGCAGGTTGTCAGAGGCTGACTTGTCCATCTTTTGATGCTACTCGTCCATGTTAGTCATGGTCTGCCTCTGCCTCTTTTACCTCGTACTCTCTCTTCCAAGATTACTTTCATTTGCCTGCTGTGTCTTTTAACATGGCCCAAAAATCTCATTTGTCTTGTTTGAATTGTGTTTAGTAGTTCTCTTTTCATTTTCAGTTGTTCTAAGATTTCATCATTTGCTTTCTTTTCTTTCCATCCTATTCTTCTATAAATCCACATTTTAAAGGCTTCAATTTTGTGTTCTGTTTTCTTGTCTAATATCCATGTTTTTGCACCATACAGGAATTTAGAGAAAATACATGTTAGTATTTTTTTCATGGCATTAAAATTACTTTTTGCCATTCCTATTCTTTTGTTTATTTCAAAGATCTTTAGGATTTTCTGCTAGTAATACAGCATCATCAGCATATCTTAGGTTATTGATTATCTTTCCATTAATGATTGTACAATATCATCATGTGCCATGCCGGTTGGCGTAGGTGATAATGTCCTTCCACAATCTTCTATCCACTGTGCATCATATCAGTTCTGTTGTTGGCTGTTTTCCATGACCAAGTATTCCACCTTTCCTCTTCTCATAATGTGCCTGAAAAATGTTGATTGTTTATTTCTGATGTTTTTCAGGAGCTCCTTTTGTTTTGACCTCTGAGAATTTTCTTATTGGTCTTTTTAGCTGTCCAGGGAACTTTCAACATTCTTCTGAGAAATCCCATTTCTGTAGCCTCTAATCAGCTTTTTATTTCTTTGTTTACTGCACATGATTCGCTTCCATAGGTCAGAATTGGCTCTATGTAGCACTGATGAACTCTCTTTTTCACTATCATTGACATTGATTTGTTGCATAAGATGTTTTTCATTTTATGAAATGCTATTTTCACCTGTACATCTATCTATCTTTCGTTCGCCTGAATTATTGTCTATATCTGCAATGTCGTTTCCTGTATAAATTGTACTGTCTTTTGTAATTCTTGCAGTGACCCATATAGTTTTGTCTGTAGTGTTGTATCTATGGGCCAATAGATTTCCCTCAGTCTACTATAGTCAGTGCAGTCTTGAAGTATGTGTTCAGCAGTTTGGGGCACCTGTCCACATGTACATGTTGTTGAGGTGCCGAACTTGAATTTTGTATACGTGTGACTGTGGAGTCGAATGTGTCCTGTTCTGAGGTGTATAATGATAACTTGTTCATGTCTATTCATATAATGAAAGGCATTCTGATTTGGGGCTTGTACAATATAGGTACAATTATTGCAGCTGTTTAGATAGGAGAAGATTATTGATTTTGTTATGTATCCAGAAGGAAGTGAGCTGATGCCCTTTGGCCCAATTGGAGAAATTATCAAGAGGTTGAAAAAATAATCGTACACAGCCATACCTCAACTTACGATGGTGTTATATTCAGAAAAACTCATTGTAAATCAGAAATATCGTAAGCTGAGCGTAGCATATAGCCTGGACTGATGCTAATTTTGGGATAATGTTATATTCAGAAAAATTCATTGTAAATCAGAAATATCGTAAGCCGAGCGGAGCATATAGCCTGGACTGATGCTAATTTTGGGAGTTTTGGATAATGTTATATTCAGAAAACCTCATTGTAAATCAGAAATATCATAAGCCGAGCGGAGCATATAGCCTGGACTGATGCTAATTTTGGGAGTTTTGGGATAATGTTATATTCAGAAAAACTCATTGTAAATCAGAAATATCGTAAACCGAGCGTAGCATATAGCCTGGACTGATACTAATTTTGGAATAATGCTATGTTCAGAAAAACTCATTGTAAATCAGAAATATCATAATTCGAACATAGCATATATCCTGGACTGATTGATGCTAATTTTGTATCGGGCCCACAGAATACCATACAATTTATAACCTATTTGTGTTTTGCTTCATTTTCTGACTAAATTATAGAAAATGACATCATCATAATTTTTCATCAGCACATTTTAATGTATTCTCATTGCATGCACTCATATTGAAACTTTGAACAATTGTAGCTTGAGTGTTTGTAAATAGAGGTATGATTGGACATCCATATAACAGAGCTATTGATGTAGATGTCAGAACGTATCACTCAGGGACACAAAGAAATGGATAAAGAAATCCTATTGAGTCAACCTTAATTGTAGAGTATGTACTACAAAAAAGGCTTGTAGAAGAAACAACAGATCACTGTTTGGTAGAAAATAGGGGGGACAACTCTGGCCACAAACCTACTGCTGCTTTGACGAAAGGTCAATGAAAACCAAAAACTTGGGAAGTAGCCCCAAACCTGAGAGATACATTCAGGGTTGTGAATCAGAGTAATGCAATTCAAATAATTGTTTGTTCATTTCTTTACAATGATAAAAACATCCTTTTATGATTTGTTGCAAAACTTGTGGTATATCTTACAGGATTACTTTGACCCTGCAAAGTCCGAAAAGTGGCGACTGGTCACTGATGGTGCTATTAGCAAATACTGTGGATCGGAGAGTCCGTCACTTGTTATGTCAAATCAGGTCAATGACAAGCTTGCTGTGACCAATGATGTTCATCTTAAACCAGGGGACATTATCCAGTTTCAGGTATATTGTATGAACTGTGGCAGGAAAAGGTAACCCTATAGCATGTAGCTCTTAATAGATGGTGTTTTATTTGTTTAAACTTCAGAGCCAAACAATATTTAGCTCTAAAGGGGCCCTTATCTTAGAAAATATACATAAATAAAAGGGAATAATGTTTTTTTTAGTCAAATAAACAACTAAATGCAAGGAAGTAATTTTTAGAAAAAGGACAAATAATTAGAAGGAAGTAATTTTTTTAGAAAATGGACAAATAAATAAAGAAAAGTAATTTTTGCAGAAAGTAGAAAATGGATTATCATCAGGTCATATGTCTTTTGCAGAATGTTGCATTCACAATAGCCTATCTGAAAGAATCTCTGTCTCTAGCCAGATCACCCACTTCTTCTGTTGTCTTGTTCGAGGTCTCATTGATTTCTTTAAACCACCTTCTTCTTGGTCTGCCCCTGATGCATCACCCAGAAACCATGCCTTCCATTATTGTTCTTTCTGTGTCTTTTGACAGGTCCATAGTATTTTTAATATCCTCTGTAGAATTATGTTTATAAGCCAGTTCTTTTTAATGTTTAAATCTTTTAATATATCTTCATTGCTATTTTCCATTATGCAAGGTATCTTAAGGATTTTTCAGCAGCAATTTGTTTCAAATGAATCAATTTTCTTCATTGCTATTTGCGAGATTGTATATAAAAAAATAAAGGAATGTAATTTTTGTTCCCAAAAATGTAAATATTATGGAAAAAACCATTACAGAACTTGGTGCATTGTAGCTTACACCAAATAATTTCTATATTATTGTTACTACCATATTTCCCAGTATTATTAAATAGTTAATTAAATCTAGACACACTATGCGTGTTTTTTTTAGTATTATTTTAATTTTGTGTGTGTTTAATTTATGTATATCCAAAAACACCATCTATAATCACGAGAAGAAGGGAGTCATATGTAGGCCATGTGATGAGAAGAGACAGCAAGAGAAGAAGGTGATCATATGTTGGCCATGTGATGAGAAGAGACAACAAAAGAAGAAGGTGTTCATATGTTGGCCATGTAATGAGAAGAGACAATAAAAGAATCTCAAAGCAGGACCTCAAAGGAGAACCTTTTTAAAAGAAAAAGAGTGTAACCTAGAGAGACATGAAAAGAAAGCAGGTATTTGCTCGCTTGTTGAACTTGAATTGCTTGTTCAAAACAGGGATGTATGGGTTGTTACATTGTGGGTTTTGTAAAAGGTCTGATAGGTGATAACAAAGATCAATGGACATGGAAAGTCTTTCTGCCACATGTGTTGTCTTTTGCTCAAAAGAATGATAGTAAATTCGACCATCTAAGGGCAGAATCCCCCTACAGAAAAGACAATCTGCTGCCTTGTAGGAAAATTGGGGACAATCAAAGGCTAAGGAAAGCAAATATGAATAAAATGCTGGCTGAAATCGGATGCACTGGGCCACTAGCACAGAACACAGTGCAACGTTTTAACAGGTGTTCAATCAGAGTGGATCTGGCAGACTCTAATTGTGATGTTCTGTCTGTGGGGGCGATCAACACACTTAACCTGTCAGCTGACTTCATGTGAAAGTCTGGAATCCTACTCTGATTGAGTCCTGATTGCAGAGAGAGAGAGATATATATGTAAATATATCTTATTTCTCTAGATAACTGTAAATTCAGTTTATTTTTCTCCAGGTAAATGCAAATTTGTAAAGGTAAATGATAAAACATTAGCACATAAATGAAACTTAGACTATTCAAATCAAATGTACTTTTTTTTTTTTTTTTGGCGTTCACCAGCTTTTACCTCTGACCTGACGAGGTTCCTAGAGACTATGAACTTTGCATGTTAATCTATTTATCCCTGGCAGCCATGTGCACAAGGGTTCCTCGCCTCATAGGCAGATAACTCCGACTTCGGTCAACCCTTATGAATGCATGTGAGTGCTGGAAAACAAGAGACATAGAAACAAAGTTGAACGCATTCGAAAATAAATGTATAACGAAAATCCTTGGTATAGCGTCGAATGAATTCAAAACAAACAAGGAAATTAGAGAAATCTCCAATCAACCACTAACATCTTCAGTAATCAAGAAAATACGATGGTCATATGTTGGTCATGTGATGAGGAGAGATAATAACCGAATAGCAAAGCAAGCCCTCATGTGCGAAATAACAGGTAAGAAGAAAAGAGGCAGACCCAGAGAGACACTGAGAAGAACATTGCTCAGAGAGGCAAGAGCAGCAGGAATCGGCTCCCTCAATGAGATCGAGTTGCTTGCACAGAACAGAGACAAATGTCGAGATTTGATAAAATATCTTTAGGATTGAAAACTGCTAAAATAAAAATGTAGCAAAGAGGAAGAGTATCTGGGTCTATGCCCTATGGGCCGGCTACGGCTCGAAAGGTCAATAGATAGATAGATAGAAATGTAAATTTATTGGAAGTCACATTGATTGGGAAGGGGATACAAGTACAAAAATTAGAATCAGAATAGCTAAAGCACCAATGTCTTTCAGAAGCCTTGAAATGTTGTGGAAATCAAACTCATCAGTACAAACACAAAACTTAGACTATTCAAATCAAATGTACTATCAACCCTTACGTATGCGTGCGAGAGCTGGAAAATAAAAAAGACATAGAAACAAAGTCAAACACATTTTAAAATAAATGTTTAAGGAAAATACTTGGTATAGCGTGGAATGAATTCAAAACAGACGAGGAAATTTGAGAGATCACCAATCAACCACTAATATCATCAGTAATCAAGAAAAGACGTTGAACATACGTGGGACATGTGATGAGAAGAGATAATAACTGTGAAGCTAAGCAAGCCTACATGTGGGGAAACAACAGGTAGGAGGAAAAGAGGCCGACTCAGTGAGACACTGAGAAGAACACTGATCAGAGAGGCAAGGCAGTAGGAATCGGCTCCCTCAATGAGATCGAAATGATTGCACAGAACAGATTCAAATGGCAGGATTTTATAAATGTTTTTCGCAAGGATTGAGACTGTTAAAATAAATATTTAAAAAAAGAGAAAGAGTATCTGGGTCTATGTCCTATGGGCCGGCCATGGTTTGAAAGGTCAATAGATAGATAGATAGATAGAAACGTAAATTCATTTTATTTTACTGTAGGTAAATGTAAATTCAATTAATTTTAATCTAGATAAATGTAGATTGTGGAAAACTCTTCCGATGGGATCATCCAGTGATACTCCAGTACAGCCATAACCAGGGCAAGACCTGGCACCTCGTAGAAGACCCATGTTATTTGGATCAAGACTGTGATGGACAGCTGACAGAGGGCAGCATCTACTACACAGGCACTAACGGAGTGTGGACTCTTGTTATCATCCCAGTCACAGAAAAAATTGCATCACAGTAAGAATTATTGCTTTATTTTTACATAAATGCGGCTATACTTGCTATTGATTAACAAACATCGCTGCACTCTATACAGACCCATAGGTAGCAGCTCATTCCCTTGTTCATTTGTCTTCATCCTATAACTAAAGCTTCATCATGTGCCACACCGGTTGGCGTAGGTGATCATGTCCTTCCACAATCTTCTATCCACAGTGCGTCATATCAGTTCTGTTGTTGGCTGTTTTCTATGCCATGACACTAAGCTATCTAGTATTTTCTCTCTTTGTCATCTGCGATCTCTCTTTCCTTTTATTTTGCCAATTGTAACCAAGTATTCCACCTAAAGGTTACCCACTCTTAAAAGGACATTAAGTAGGAGAGTATGTGTTGTGTTGAGGTTTGCTGTAGAACTGTGATATTTACACCTTTTGTCCCAACACATTCGACTTCAGCATAGCTTTCTTGAGTGCCAGTTGCATACTTAACCAAATTAGACCGGTTAGTTAGTTACTAGAGGCACTGAGAGGGGGTGATGAGGTCTGAATGGTTCTGGGTCACTGGTCCTGGCGCAAGCTGTCAGCTTTCAGTTGCTGGCAGCTCCCAGTTGTGTTGCTTTTGGGTACCTCTTCCTCCCCCTTTCCAGCCTCATTAATGTCAATTATTCCATCCAGATAATTGTTATTAAATTATTATTATTTTAATTGTTATTACATTATTAGTATTATAACTGTTATTACATTATTATGTTAGAATTGTTATTAAATTCACTTTTGTTTTTGTCGATTTTGTTGGCTGTGTTTTTTGCTTGTTTGTTTTAATGTGTGTTACTTTTATAATGCTATCTATCTATCTATTGACCTTTCGAGCCGTAACCGGCCCATAGGGCGTAGACCAAGATACACCTTCTCCTATATGAATTTTTGTTCTAGCAGTTTTCTTTTAAAGATATTTTATCAAATCTCGCCATCTGTCTCTGTTCTGTGCAAGCAGTTCTATCTCATTGAGGGAGCCGATTCCTGCTGCTCTTGCCTCTCTCATCAATGTTCTTCTCAGTGTCTCCCTGGGTCTTCCTCTTTTTCTTTTACCTGTTGTTTCCCATATGAGGGCTTGCTTTGCTATTCGATTATTATCTCTTCTCATCACATGTCCAACGTATGACCATCGTCTTTTCTTTATTACTGAAGATATTAGTGGTTGATTGGCGATTTCTCTAATTTCCTCGTTTGTTTTGAATTCGTTCCATTCTATACCAAGTATTTTCCTTAGACATTTATTTTCGAATGCGTTCAATTTTGTTTCTATATCTCTTGTTGTTTTCCAGCTTTCACACGCATACGTAAGGGTTGATAGTACATTTGATTTGAATAGCCTAAGTTTTGTGTTTGTGCTAATGAGTTTTGATTTCCACAACTTTTCAAGGCTTCTGAAAGACATTGCTGCTTTAGCCAGTCTGATTCTAATTTCTTTGCTCGTATCCCCTTCTCGATCAATGTGACTTCCAAGATAGATAAAGTGATATAATGCTACAGGAGCATAAAAGTCTAAATTACCATGTGGGTCTAAATGACCATAAAAGTCTAAATTACCATGTGAATCTAAACAACCATAAAAGTCTAAATTACCATGTGGGTCTATATGACCATAATAGTCTAAATTACCATGTAGGTCTAAATGACCATAAAAGTCTAAATTACCATGTGGGTCTAAATGACCATAAAAGTCTAAATTACCATGTAGGTCTATATGACCATAAAAGTCTAAATTACCATGTGGGTCTATATGACCATAAAAGACTAAATTACCATGTAGGTCTAAATAACCATAAAAGTCTAAACTACCATGTGGGTCTAAATAACCATAAAAATCTAAATTACCATAAGGGTCTAAATGACCATAGAAGTCTAAATTACCATGTGGGTATAAACAACCATAAAAGTGTAAATTACCTTGTAGGTTTAAACAACCATAAAAGTCTAAATTGCCATGTAGGTCTAAATTATCATGTGGGTCTAAATTACCATAAAAGTCTAAATTACCATGTAGGTCTAAATGACCTTAAAAGCCTAAATTACCATGTAGGTCTAAATGACCATAAAAGTCTATCCAAGTAGTGGTAAATACCTCTTTGTTGAATTGCCAGATTTCATCTGTTGGTATGTTATTTGGTTTGGTTTGGTTATGGAAGGCCTCGGTATTACTGAAAACGAATTAAAATCCATAATTGCTCAACTACCCGTGCCAGCGTAATCATCCGAATTAATATCTCATCTCCCAAACAAAGAAAGGTAACTGTAGTCCCCATCATAGCAGTCTCAGCACACGCCAAAAGACATAAGGTGAAACTGCGCAGAAAGTGAACACAGCCAACTATTCCCTGTCATACGATATCATCATTCATCGTAAACAATTGGAATATCAAAACATGATCAAAACGGATGAGACACACAGCTCACGGTGCGTACAGAGCACTTAACTCAGTAGCTCCTGCAACAAGCCGGACTTGGAATATGAGGAAACTGCAACAAGGAACACTTTTCATGCATAGCCTTCAATTGTTCCTGCCACCTATCCACCATATACCGGAAGTTCACATTCTCTTGAAAATGATGATCGTCATATTTTCTTAAAAATGTATAGCGCTTGTTGGTATGTTACTTATGTAAAGCTACTTATCATGGTATTTCTTTCACTTTCAGTCCATTCAACAGATTGTAAATTGTAATCAAGATAAAGGCTCTTTGAGGCCTCAGATAAACTCTGCTACCTATTTTCTGTGCTAAACATGGATTTTGTTGACTCATGGATAACAATATCTAAGCAGTAATATCAACACATGGGACTGGCTATCTCATACTGTAAAAAAAATAAGCCGAAAAAAAAAACTTCACAAACATGGACAAGTCAAAGAAAAGAATAAAAGTAAATCCGCCATCCAGGAAAGATAAAGGCTCTCTGTGTAAGAGATTCTTGGAGAAGACAGATAGAAACAGAGATGAAGATGATGGGGAAGACATGGGATGATCTTAAAAGAATGGCAAGAAACAGAATGATTTGGAAAGTGTTTATTGAAGACCTATGCTCCACAGGGAGCAGAAAGGTAGAAGAAGAAGCAGAAGAATATCAACACAGGAAAGAATTAGCCAATATACTATCTACCTTTGTTGTCTCAGCCGAAGACGACACATTAGTACAGAAATGATAAACTCATAATTAACTCAAAAACTAATAATGCTGTCAACTTATAACTACAGTCTGACTATGTTTAACACAAGAGGAACAAACTAGCTAATAATATTGTCAACTTATAATGTTGCTCATTGATGGTCAGCCTGACCATCTTCAGCTCAAGAGGAATTAGCTAATAATATTGTCAACTTATCATAATGCTGCTCATTCTACAGCCTGACCATCTTCAGCTCAAGAGGAACTAACTAATAATATTGTCAACTTATCATAATGCTGCTCATTCTACAGCCTGACCATCTTCAGCTCAAGAGGAACTAATTAATAATATTGTCAACTTATCATAATGTTGCTCTTCTACAACCTGACCATCTTCAGCTCAAGAGGAACTAACTAATAATATTGTCAAATTATCATAATGTTGCTCATAATGTTGCTCATTCTGCAGCCCAACAATCTTCCAGTGGTGGCAACCAGGTGGAGTCCATCATAGTTTCAGTATCGACAATGTCTATATTGGGCCTCCATGTCCGGACAACTGTCATCGACAGGGAGTGTGTAAACAGGGCAAGTGTGAGTGTGTAGATTCCATTGAGGACGTGTCAGGTATGTAGTTTTAGTAATGGTAGTCCTATAGGGTACAATGCAGGAAGAGTAAAAATGAGTGTCCAATAAATTAAATTGACCATAATGGCCTGAATAATAAAATAAATTTGGTCATTCAGGTCACAGAGTTTTCCTAAAACTTAATGAATCAGGTACAAATTTTTCAGGCTGGGTCGACAGCTGAGAATCAGGCTGGGATTAAACCTAGGACCAACTTATCACCAAGTCAACTTGCTAACCTTTACACTAGTGAAACTTCAACTAAATGTAGAAAGTGTATTAATCATACATTATATCGTTTTACATTTTAAAATATTACATTACATAATGTAACATAATAAAGTGTAATATTATAAAGTGTAACATTAAAAAATGTTACATTACAAATCTTTTTTAAGTATTACAAAGTTTCCAACTTTGTAGATGAGATAGCGAGTGTTCTTACTATATATTTGTATGTCCCTTGACTCTGTGAGTCATGTACACATTTATATCTGGATGACATGTTGTTGCCTGAGAAGTAACTCAACATGTTGAGTTGTGAAGCAAGCACAACATTTCTAGTTGCAATGTTCTACTTTTGTCTGACTCACCATCTTTGGTTTCTTTGGTCTTCCAACATATGCCAGAAAGGATCAACAATTTTGATGAAACTTTTGCTGTTTGGTCTGTTGGCCAATGTATCCTTCTTCTTCTTTTTCTTCTTTCTCTTTCTTTCTTCATTTACCTTTCAGCTTCAAGAGGAGATATAGTTTGTGGTCTTTTTTTCCTCTGTTGGCTTCTGCTTTTATGTTTCCTAGTGTTTCTATAATTCCATCAATCCTTAATTTTTTGTGGTCGACTCTTGAGTCTGGTGTTCACACCGCATTTTTTAAAGGCTTGTTATGTTGTGTTTTTGTCCTTCTGTCTTGTTATATGGCCAAACCATTTTATCTGTTGTTTCTTTATGTATTCTAATGTGGGGATTATTCCTTGATGGTCAAATATCAGGCAATCCATCAGTTATAAGTAGACACATTTTGATTGGTGGAAAATTTAATGAGAAATATGGCTAGATTGACTAGAAGAGGCAAAATTAAAAATTAAATCATTAATTTTTTAAAAATTGGCATATATGCTACGTAGAGGGGTAGCAAATAGAATGTTTTGTTCATCTAGTGGGAAAACATCATGTGATTCCATGCCACTCAAAACAAGAAGAGAAGAAAGAAGTAAGTCTTGTTGTTGTTGTGGCGTTCGCCAGCTTTCAACTCTGACGAAGTCCCTAGAGACTAGGAACTGAGTTTTGCATGGTAATCCATTTTTTCCTGGCATCTGCGTGCACAGGGGTCCCTCGCTGCACAGGCAGATAACTCAGACTACGGAGGTACTCATGTTTTTTCCGTCGATGAGTAACTGACGTTTCAAGCCGGGCCTCGCTGCTGAGACCAGGGGTGGTTGTCGCGGAGAGAAATCATAAATAAAAATCCCAACCGGTGCAGCTTAGATTTGAACCCACAACCTCTCTGTCCTGAGGCCGGTGTCTTGCCTTGAGACTAACCAGTCCCCCGTGGACCTGGAATATGAGGAAACTAGAAGTAAGTCTGAGACAGAACCAACATTATACAAAATAAGAAGAACAGAAAGAAGCAAGGCTGAGACAGACCAAAAATTATCCAAAACAAGAAGAGAAGGAAGAAGTAAGTCTGAGACAGAACAAAAATTATCCAAAACAAGAAGAGAAGGAAGAAGTAAGTCTGAGACAGAACAAAAATTATCCAAAACAAGAAGAGAAGGAAGAAGTAAGTCTGAGACAGAACAAAAATTATCCAAAACAAGAAGAGAAGGAAGAAGTAAGTCTGAGACAGAACAAAAATTATCCAAAACAAGAAGAGAAGGAAGAAGTAAGTCTGAGACAGAACAAAAATTATCCAAAACAAGAAGAGAAGGAAGAAGCAAGGCTGAGGCAGACCAAAAATTATCCAAAACAAGAAGAGAAGGAAGAAGTAAGTCTGAGACAGAACAAACATTATACATAACAAGAAGAGAAGAAAGAAGCGAGGCTGAGGCACACCAAAAATTATATAAAACTAGAAGAGAAGGAAGAAGCACAGCTGAGACAGACCAAAAATTATCCAAAACAAGAAGAGAAGAAAGAAGCATGGCTGAGGTAGAGCCAAAGGTCAGATGAGGGGTTGACAAAGACTTGAAGAAGTTTTATTTTATGTCAAAATTATTCAATAAGAGAAGAAACATAAGTTATTGTTTTATTTTGTGGCACAATTGTTCAATAAATGTAAACATAAACTGTTGTTTTGTTTAATGGCATAATTATTCAATAAGAAAACAAACATGAATTATTGTTATATTATAAGGCATTATTATTCAATAAAAGTAAACATAAACTATTGTTTTGTTTAATGGCACAATTATTCAATACGAGAACCAACATAAACTATTGTTTTGTTTAATGGCACAATTATTCAATAAGAGAACCAACATAAACTATTGTTTTGTTTAATGGCACAATTATTCAGTAAGAGTAAAAAAAAAAGTAAAGTACCCCCCGTCACGCCAAGTGGCGTATAGGGAAATATGGTGTTAGTGACCCTATATTTTACAGACCTTCAGCACATGATTTTTGGGGTAATGTGGTCGGTATTACGCCCGTGCTGCTTTACTTTCCCAGAAAAAAATCCGGTACCCATTTAAGGCTGGGTGAACCCGGAGCCGTCGGTTGGGATCGAACCCTACCCCTTGTCCGTAGTAGTCCAGTTCACTAACCACTGAGCTATCGCGGCTCCCACTAATTTTTAGGGAATTAGTAAAACCCAGGTGTCCTCGCCAGGGAACGAACCCCGGCTGTTGCCGTGGTAAGCCAACCGCCTATCGATTGCGCTAACCGGACACTTTCAGTAAGAGAACAAACATAAATTATTGTTATATTATAAGGCATAATTATTCAATAAGAGAACAAACATAAATTATTGTTATATTATAAGGCACAATTATTCAATAAGAGAACCAACATAAATTATTTAATTTTGACAATGGTTGTTCCTGTTAGGAGCAAACTGTGGTCCTGTGAAAGCGCCCACTGCTGGGATGTTGGACAGGTTTGATAATCAGAACATGCCATCCATGATTTACTGGGACCGCATTCTTGGAGGTCATTTGGGTAAAGGATGTGGAATTGTGGACTTTGACAACTCTTTGTATTTTGGAGCAGATGGTACCAGAGAAGCTATTACATTTCCACTGAATACAACACAAAAAAGGTAGAGAGAGAGTTACTTTTTGTTAACAATGTTATCATTATTATCATTATTATCACACTCTTCCATAAAATCTAGTCTTTTCACCATTTTAATTTATTTTAATATTTATGTTAATATAGAATGTTCATATATTTGTTATGTTCAATCATAAAAAGACTATGGTCATGAAAAGCTTTGTTCCAGCAGATGAAAAAATACACATGGAAAACAAAACAGCGGGAATGATCAATCACTTTATCTATCTTAGAAATCACATTGATCGGGAAGGAGATACAAGTAAAGAAATTAAAATCAGAATGACTAAAGCAGCAATGTCTTTCAGAAGCCTTGAAAAGTTGTGGAAATCAAAACTCCTTAGCACAAACGCAAACCTTAGACTATTCAAATCAAATGTACTATCAACCCTTACGTATGCATGTGAAAGCTGGAAAACAACAAGAGATATAGAAACAAAGTTGAACGCATTTGAAAATAAATGTCTAAGGAAAATACTTGGTATAGCATGGAACAAATTCAAAACAAACAAGAAAATTAGAAAAATCACCAATCAACCACTAATATCTTCAGTAATAAAGAAAAGACGGACATATGTTGGACATGTGATGAGAAGAGATAATAACCGAATAACAAAGCAAGCCCTCAAGTGGGAAACAACAGGTAGGAGTAAAAGAGGCTGATCCAGAGTAACTTTGAGAAGAACATTGATCAGAGGCAAAGGCAGTAGGAATTAGCTCTCTCAATGAGATTGAGATGCTTGCACAGAACAGAGACAAATGGCACAATTTGATAAAAGATCTTTGCAAGGATTGAGACTGCTAGAAAGAAAAATTTTGAAATAGGGAGAAAGTATCTGAGTCCATGCTCTATGGGCCGGTTACAGCTCGAAAGGTTGATAGATAGATTGATATTTGTTAAGTTTGAATGTTTATGTTATATTTGTTTACTCTAGAACATAGTTTAGTTATCTCTCATTTCATTGTCCATTTCTGTGCTTTCTGAAAAAGGCTGTATGTAGGCCGAAATGTCATGATTTTGTTTTGTTCCTTGTCTGTAAAGCTGTCACCATACTTTGTAGGAGTGTACGTTACACCCCCACCACGTATTCCTTGCTACCAGCTTTATCACATCTCTGTAATTATTTGTCTGTTCCCTGTAATTGTTAACTTTGAATGTTCATATTATATTTGTTTACTTTTTTAAGTTCATTTTTGTCTTTTGGGGTGGGTGGGGAATTCAAGAGTAAAGTAAAGTAAAGTAAAGTAAAGTAAAGTAAAGTAAAGTAATGTAAAGTAAAGTAAAGTAAAGTAAAGTAAAGTAAAGTAAAGTAAAGTAAAGTAAAGTAAAGTAAAAGTAAAGGCTCCCTCTCCTACCTTATGTTAAAGCTTGCCAATCCTATGACACCACAATACTAGGTCTTCTATATCAACAGACCCCACCATGGGAGGGATGACAACGATCTTCATCTTGCTGGTCAGTTTTATTCAGACTATCACCAGGATGTAATGGCTATGCAACCAACGATCTCATTTACCATTAATTAGGAAGAGAAGATGGGCATATGTTGGACATGTGTTGAGAGGAGACAACAAGAGAATTCCAAAACAGGCTTTTCTACTGGAAACACCAGGATACAGAAAAAGTGGAAGATCTAGAGAGACACTAAAAAATATATATTGATTTATGCTTGTACGCATGTTTTGTTATATACACGTTTTTTTTTTTACACATCGGTTCGGGGTGCTCATACAGAGTTAGATATGCACAGTTTATACATATATTCGAAAATAAATGTCTAAGGAAAATACTTGGTATAGCGTGGAACGAATTAAAACAAACGAGGAAATTAAAGAAATCGCCAATCAACCACTAATATCTTCAGTAATAAAGAAAAGACGATGGTCATATGTTGGACATGTAATGAGAAGAGGTAATAACCGAATAGCAAAGCAGGCCCTCATATGTGAAACAACAGGTAATAGAAAAAGAGGAAGACCCAGAGAGACACTGAGAAGAACATTGATGAGAGAGGCAAAAGCAGCAGGAATTGGCTCCCTCAATGAGATAGAGTTGCTTGTACAGAACAGAGACAAATGGCGAGATTTGATAAAATATCTTTAAAAGAAAACTGCTAGAACAAAAATTCATATATGAGAAGGTGTATCTTGGTCTACGCCCTATGGGCCGGCAACGGCTCGAAAGGTCAATAGATAGATAGATACATATCTTGTACCCACCTCCCCATATTTTTAGAACCCTTCCATTCTGTCTTCTCGCCTGACTGCCTGGTCAGGGAGATATATAGATGGTTATCCTGCCTTCTTATTTTAGTCCATTCAGTAGCTGACCACGCTCTGGAACACAGAGAACTGACCCTTTTTTATTTCCTTTCTTGAGTATCTAGCATATTATCGCCATATAGTTAGATTTGTTTACATATTCTTATATTTATTTTTTGTGTTGTTGTTTGTTGTTCCAGTTGAAAGGCTACTTGGCCAAAACGTCAACTTTTGTTTTGTCCATTACCACATAAAGCTGTCATCATACCACTTTTTTCTTCTTTTTATTTTTAGAATTGCTAAAATAACACTTATAGGACAAGCAAAGTTGGCAGGCACAGACTCATTAAATAAGGTTAAATATCTCACCAAGAATAGAGATGGATAGTGAAAAACACAAGAAGTCCTGTGTGACGTCTAGCGGCACAGGAAGGATCAAGATCATGATTACGAGGGTGTCCAACTGAGAGGTGAAGTGAGGTCTTGACCAACTTTGGGTTGCAAACCCTGACTTGGTGATCACAGGTTGCCTAGCTCATGCTCTCCCTTGATCCAAGATAGAAACATGCCCACATTACTTCATTGTCCATGTAAATAATATTCTTGATATAGAGATATCTGTAAATCATCTCTGAATGACTTCTCCATCTGTGAAAATGACTGGGAACATCTGGCAAGTGATCGCACATCATGGAGAGCATGTATAAGGAATGGTATAACATCAATTGAGACTGTGCTAAGGCAAAACTTAGAAGAGAAAAGACTCATGAAAAAAAATGGAAAACCCTGTGGATCAGTGGACCTGACTTGTTCATTCTGTGGCCATGTGTATTTGTCAAACATTGGTAGAATTAGCCACGAGAGAAGCTGTTCGACAAAAACAAAACCTCAAAAACAAAAACAAAAATACACAATAGCCCCCACTAGTCCATCTGACAAGAGGAAAAGGGCCATATATTGATGTAGATAAGATAAAGCTTTAAATTAAGTTAAAATAATCATTTTTAACAAAATGCCATTAGTCTAAGTGAATTTCTATACATAACAAACCATGGCCTTCTGTATTACAGAATTCTAGAATTCTCTGTCAAAATTGGGGATGACAAAAACTCCAAAACCTGCAGTTTGCCCAGAGACAGAAACGAAGGTATCATTGTTGACTTCTCAGCCGACAATGGAATCACCTGGCAAGTTTTGAAAGTTGTTGAGCCAAGTTTTGATGACATCACTCCCAGCACTATTATCATTAAGTTGCCTCCTAGTGCTAGACAAGAAAGAACAATTTTCAGGTTTTGGCAACCGCTTGGACTTGGAGGAGGTATTTTTTTCCATTTAGAACAATCACTTGTTTTTGTAGTGTTACTTGATTTCTTTTTTATCTTTTCTGCTCTGTTGTACCTTACAATGTTCAAGTTTAGATAGTTTTTGCCTTTCAATATGTTCCTCAAATATAGTTTTAAAAAAGTAAGTAAAGAGCCCCCGTCAAGTGGCATATAGGGAATATGTGAGTTCTTCTTCTTCTACCCTTTTTAGCTCCCAGTGGAGCATAGGTCTTCAACAAACACTTTCCAAGTCTTTCTGTTTTTTGTCATTCTTTTAAGATCATTCCATGTCTTCCCCATCATCTTCATCTCTGCTTCTATCTGTCTTCTCCAAGAATTCCTTGGTCTTCCTCTTTGTCTTTTCCCCTGGGGATTCCAAAAAAGGGCCTGTTGTGTAATACTCTCAGTTGGCTTCTGTAGTGTGTGTCCTATCCAGCGCCATCGTCTTCGCTGTATCTCTTTATCCACTGGCGTTTGACTGGTACATTTCCATAATTCTATGTTAGTGATTTTGTCCTGCCATTTCCATCCTTTTATCCTGCGTAAGCATCCATTAATGAAAGTTTGTATCTTCGTGATTGTCAATTTTGTTGTTCTCCACATTTCACAGCCATATAATAGGACCGCCTTAACATCTGAGTTGAAAATTTTTATTTTTGTATTTAACCTAATTTCTTTGGATTTCCATATGTTTCCCAGTGCAATGAAAGCTCCTCTTGCTTTTGATATCCTTATTTTGGTATCATTTTATGTTCCTCCCTCTTTATCTATATTACTGCCCAGATATATGTAAGATTGTACATTTAATAGAGGTAATTCTCCTAGTTTTTTTTGGTTATTGCCAACTGTATTAATTCTCATAATGTTGGTCTTATCTCTATTAATCTTCTGTCCTAGCTGTTGTGATCTCTCATCAAGTATGCTCATTTTATCCTGCATCTGTTGATGGCTGTGTGATAGGAGAGCTATGTGATAGGAGAGCTATGAATATGGGGGTTAGTGACCATAATTTTTACAAATCCTTGGCACATGATTTTTTTGGGTAATGTGGTCGGTATTACGCCCGTTCTGCTTTACTTTCCCAGAAAAAAATCCAGTACCCATTTAAGACTGCATGAACCTGGAAGCCGTCGATCAGGATTAAACCCGATCTCTTGTCCTTAGTAGTCCAGTTCACTAACCTCAAATTATGGTGAAAATATAATCGAAGCATCTTCTCTCTCTTCTAAATTATGCTTGTTCTTCATACATACCAGTGTCTACAGCATCTTTGATTCTGTTCATGATGATCTTACAAAATACTGAATACTTTAGAAGCAACTGATGGACGAGTCTCCAGTTGTTGCAATCCTTGAGATTGCCCTTTTTCATAATTTTATTAATGATATCTTTTTTTTATTTTTGTAGACAACTTTTCTACTTTCCAAATTGTATTGAACTTTTACTACAGATATTTTCAGTTTTGGTTATTAATTGTTTTTCACATCTTGGCTGTTACATCGACTTCACCTGCAGCCATGTTGTTAGCCATGTTGTGAGCCATGAGTCTTACGGCTGTCTCTACTTCATTCAAGGTCATCTATATTTATATTTAATTGTGAAACTGGCTTATCGGCTGTAAAATCTATTTAATATCTTGGTAGTGGATGATCAAGAATTTCTTTAAAATGGATACATTTTGGCCAAAATAAAGACAAACTGGTACAAATTTTTGTTAAAATAACGACAAATGAGTACAGATTTTGGTTAAAATGATGAGTAACTAAGCTATACAAGTACTTTAGTTCAGAGAAAGACCGATGTATCTACATTTTGGTTAAGAGATAAATTAAAATGTCTGTATTTTAGTTAAAAAACAGTTCAACTTGTCAATATTTTTCTTAAGAAAAAGACCAACTTATCTACTCTCAAACAGATATGCCAAGGGCAGAGTGGGCTTTAGACAGTGTCATGGTTGGTGTTAATGAGACAAGTGATTTTGGGTTTGAGGATGACTTTGAAGGTCAGTGGTGTGTTTCTGTGTCTGTGAATATGTTCTGTGTTCATTTATTGTGTGTTCATTTATTGTGTGTTCATTTTTTTTTAAACTGCACAGAAACCAAATATAAAAATTTGAATTTCTTATTTCTGGTAAAGTCATAGTCTGTCTTTGAGTGTTATTTTCTTTTTTGAATAGAGATTTTCTTATGGCCATTACCTGGACCAGCTGTATGGAGATGACAGTAACCTTGAGCTGACCAATACTTTCTTTTAGCTTTTGTTATGTTATAATCATCAACACTGTACTCCAGGCACATTCATAGGTGCTCTGATCTCCTTGTAATACAAGAACTTTGAGCAAATTAATATTGACATCCTTGGCCTGTCTGATACAACTTATTTTTGGTCTGGCATGACCTTTTCTTGGCCTGTCTGACATAACTTATTCTTGGTCTGGCATGATCTTTTCTTGGTCTGTCTGACACAACTTATTCTTGGTCTGGCATGACCTTTTCTTGGTCTGTCTGGCACAACTTATTCTTGGTCTGACATGACCTTTTCTTGATCTGTTTGGCACAACTTATTCTTGGTCTGGCATGACCTTTTCTTGGTCTGTCTGGCACAACTTATTCTTGGTCTGGCATAACCTGTTCTTGGTCTGGCATAACCTGTTCTTGGTCTGTCTGGCACAACTTATTCTTGGTCTGGCATAACCTGTTCTTGGTCTTTCTGG
The DNA here is from genome assembly GCA_032433765.1 of Megaustenia siamemsis. Classification (NCBI taxonomy): domain Eukaryota; kingdom Metazoa; phylum Mollusca; class Gastropoda; order Stylommatophora; family Ariophantidae; genus Megaustenia; species Megaustenia siamemsis. Next base: position 13,872,637 of record JAVIAB010000091.1, on the reverse strand, counting down.
CACAACTTATTTTTGGTCTAGCATAACCTGTTCAATCTCAGATTATGTCTTCTGGTCTTTACAAGACCACAATTGCCATTACAAAATTGTATTTAAAGTAGACTGCATTTTTATCAGTAACGTACATTCAAGTGGTGTGATTGGTTGACCTGAATATTTATAATCCATTTCTATGGTAGATTGGCTGGCACATATATAAGAAAACTAGTTTTGCCATTACAGAAAATTGAAGCCTTTGCAATGTGGATATATAGAAGAATGGGTAGAACTGGATGGAAAGAAAAGAAAACAAACGATGATGTTTAAAAACAACTAAAAATGAAAAGAAAACTACTAAATACAATTCAAACATCACAAATGAGATTTTTGGGCCATGTTAAAAGAAACAATAGCCTATTAAAAATTTGGAGGGGAAAATACAAGGTAAAAGAGGCAGACCAAGACTAACATGGACGAGTAACATCAAAAGATGGAAAAGTCAGCCTGTGACAACCTGCACCATCAAAGCAAGAGACAGAGCAGAATGGCGCTCCTTGGCAGCCAACATTTGTTGTTGAGATGGCACTTGATGATGATGATTTTTGACATTCTGCATAAATGTTATTTTTTTGTAAAATTGTAAGCGTTTCTTCATTTTAAAAATAAAAATATTCAGAAAGACACATAAATGGTTTGTTTTGAAATTTCTCTTATAAATTGCTTAGTGAGATTATTAAGTCCATTTTTTATAATAAACCCTTGCCAATTAAGTGAAACTCTTATTTTGTTATAGATAAAAACAATGCTGATAAAAAAATTGCTGGTAAAAATAGTGCTGATAAAAACAATGCTGGTAGAAACAGTGCTGGTAAAAATAGTGCTGGTAAAAATAGTGTTGATAAAAACAATGCCGATAAAAACAATGCTGGTAAGAACAATGCCGATAAGAACAGTGCTGTTAAAAACAATGCTGATAAAAATCTATCTATCTATCTATTGACCTTTCGAGCCGTAACCGGCCCATAGGGCGTAGACCAAGATACACCTTCTCCTATATGAATTTTTGTTCTAACAGTTTTCTTTTAAAGATATTTTATCAAATCTCGCCATCTGTCTCTGTTCTGTGCAAGCAGTTCTATCTCATTGAGGGAGCCGATTCCTGCTGCTCTTGCCTCTCTCATCAATGTTCTTCTCAGTGTCTCCCTGGGTCTTCCTCTTTTTCTTTTACCTGTTGTTTCCCATATGAGGGCTTGCTTTGCTATTCGATTATTATCTCTTCTCATCACATGTCCTCCAACGTATGACCATCGTCTTTTCTTTATTACTGAAGATATTAGTGGTTGATTGGCGATTTCTCTAATTTCCTCGTTTGTTTTGAATTCGTTCCATTCTATACCAAGTATTTTCCTTAGACATTTATTTTCGAATGCGTTCAACTTTGTTTCTATATCTCTTGTTGTTTTCCAGCTTTCACACGCATACGTAAGGGTTGATAGTACATTTGATTTGAATAGCCTAAGTTTTGTGTTTGTGCTAATGAGTTTTGATTTCCACAACTTTTCAAGGCTTCTGAAAGACATTGCTGCTTTAGCCAGTCTGATTCTAATTTCTTTGCTCGTATCCCCTTCTCGATCAATGTGACTTCCAAGATAGATGAAGTGATCGATCTCTTCTACTGGTTTGTTTTCCATGTATATTTTGTCACTTGTTGGAATTAAATAATAAAAATAATGCTGAATGCTGATAAAAATAATGCTGGTAAAAACCACAGGACAAACACTGAACATTTTATTGACAATGAATACTTGCCACATAAACCTGTATTTTCTTGACTTTTGTAAGGGAGAAAGCCAGATCCCCATAACTGGTTCTTGGCAGACTCGGCTCTCCAGCGGGAGACCTGTAATTCTAAAGACAATGCCCTGGAGTTTAATAACAAAAATGGTGAGTTTTATTGTTTTCATGAAGAGCACTGAGATTTTTACTTTTAATTACAGATTTTTAGTATTTTTTTATCCTTATTTTATGTTTGGTTCTTTCAGATTGTGGAGTTTTTTCCAGCGTTTTTTTAAAGTAATCCTTACTGTATATTTGGTACTTTAAAATTGTGGATGCAAGCATTTCTTTTCAGGAACTTAATTGTATGAGTTTAAAATTTTAAAAAAATTATAGGTTTAATGTTTTTTTGATGAACCTAATCCTATGTTTCCCGTGTGTTACCGGAGCCTCATTATGAGGGAGGTAAAGAATAGTGACACTGTGACCTTCCAGGCATGTCGTAAGAGGCGACTAAGTAGGTTGATCGATGGCTTGACAAGCTGTCATTGTAAAAAGCATTGTTATGGAAACAGCGCCATAGATTTTAGAAGCCGGGATCTCTGCAGTATGTGCCATTTTGGCATGCAAGGGTTCTATTTTTGATATTGCGGTTCTGCCCTATGTGCCGTCTTCGGCTCAAAAGGACAATAGATAGATAGAATCCTATGTATCCATGCCACAAGAAATACAAGTTATAGAAATGAAATGTTATCACATTGTTTTGAGAATTCTTAATTAGATGATATCATGAATGAACAAGTTTACAAAAGGTTACAAGTAACCTGAGGACAGGATGATCTTTTGACTGTTGTGAAGAGATACAAAATGAAATGGTTTGGTCACGCATCTCGATTGTCTGGCCTGGCAAAGACCATTCTGCATGGAAATGTGAAAGGAGGAAGAAGGAGAGGTAGACACAGAGTGAGATGGGAAAATAACATCAAAGAATGACAGGCCTTAACTTTACAGGGTCCAAAAGGATAATTGAAGATAAAATATCCATGGAGAAGGTTAATTATGTTTGTTGGTGGTGTCCCTTCAACCCCCCAGGGTCACAGGATGAAGAGAGAGAGAGAAGAGAATTCTGTGTGTTTACAATTCTATCTATCTATCGTCCTTTCGAGCCGAAGACGGCACATATGGCAGAACTACAATCTCAAAAACAGAAACCTTGCGTGCCAAAGTGGCACATATTGCAGAGATCACTGCTTCTAAAATCTATGGTTCTGTTTCCATAACAATGCTTTTTACAATGACAGCTTGTCAAGCCATCGATCAACCTCCTTAGTCGCCTCTTACGACATGCCTGGAAGGTCACAGTGTCACTATTCTTTACTTCCCACATAATGAGGCCCCAGTAACACACGGGAGATTTACAATTAAAAACAATAAATTTTATATTTCTCTTCTTGGGGGACCTCTTGATCTTGAGGCAAGTCACCGACCTCGAGTCAGAGAGGCTGTGGATTCAAATCCCAGCTACACCAGTTGGGATTTTTATTTATGATTTCTCTCTGCGGAAACCACCCCTAGTCTCAGCAGTGAGGCCTGGCATGAAACGTCAATTACTCATCGACGGAAAAAATGAGTACTTCCGAAGTCGGAGTTATAAGCCTGTGTGGCGAGGGACCCCTGTGCACACGGCTGCCAGGGAAAAATGGATTAAAATGAAAAATTCAGTTCCTAGTCTCTAGGGACTTTGTCAGAGCTGGCGAATGAAAAAAAAATATTTCTTTAAAAAAAACTATCATTTCGTCATTATCCAATTGCTGGAGTCTGCTGGGAGACATATCATCAGCATCAAGTACCAAGCCTGCTGGCGTAGGTGATCATGAATCTCCACAACTTTTGATCATGACAGTTAGTTATTCATTATTTCTGTTGTTGACCTTCTTTCAAGCCATTCTCTTAAGCTGTCTGGTATCTTTTCTCTTTGCTTCCCTCTATCTCTTCGTCCCTCAATTTTCCCAGTTGTTACAATATATTCCAGATGTTCTCTTTTTATTACATGGCCAAAAAATGATGCTTGTTTCTACCTAATATTGGAAATTAGCTCTCTTTTTGCTTTGGCCTCTTTCAGAACGTTTTCATTACTCTTCTTAGCTGTCCATGGTATTCTCAACATTCTTCTGTAAAACCACATTTCTACAGCCAGTGATTTTCTTGTCTGTTGTCCTAGTGTCCATGATTCACCTCCATATGTTAAGACTGACTCTACATAACATTTAAGAACTCTTTTTCTTGTTTCTAATGTCAAAAATATATTGCACAGTATTTTCCTCTTTTTGAAAAACTGCATTTGCCTGAGCCATTCTGCATCTCACCTCTGTTGTACATCTACCATCTGAGGTTAACAATGTTCCCAGATATTTAAATTCATTTACCTGTTTTAATATTGTTCCACTTGTCTTTATTGTGCATTGCAGTGATGTCTTTTTCTTTGTTGTGACCATTACTTCTGTCTTTTTGCTGTTAAGGTTGAGTCCTTTATTTTTGTTTTCCTTCACTATAATGTCTAACATTTCTTGTTAACTCATTGTGACTCTTAAGGCGATGAAAACTGTATCATCAGCATACCTGATACCATGAGATAATAAATACTTATGGCATTTTCCCTTAACAGGTCTTCAGCAAGCAGAGACCTGGGACTACCATGTGACTCAGTCAACATTCTTGCAGTTTGACCTGGCCATGAACTGTGGCTCTGTCCCTGGTGACCTCTACCATATTCAGCTGGACTACTCTACAGACCATGGTCAGACCTGGACACCAGTGATCAATGAATGCAAACCTCCAAACTTTGAATGTTCTGGTTACCATCACAGCTCCACCTTCTTCTCTGACCAGTATCCTGATTGGACACGAGTAACAGTTGCCCTCCCAGAGGGAGCCATGTAAGACCAGAGCACATATTTATTTACAAAATAAATCCATTTTGCTAGGAAGAATAAAAGTAGAGAAGTTGGATGTTTGTTGGGAAGAAGAAGAATCAAGAAGTTGGATGTTTGTTGGGAAAAAGAATAATCAAGAAGTTGAATGTTTGTTGGGAAGAAGTTGAATGTTTGTTGGGAAGAAGTTGAATGTTTGTTGGGAAGAAGAAAAATCAAGAAGTTGAATGTTTGTTGGGAAGAAGTTGAATGTTTGTTGGGAAGAAGTTGAATGTTTGTTGGGAAGAAGAATAATCAAGATGTTGAATGTTTGTTGGGAAGAAGTTGAATGTTTGTTGGGAAGAAGTTGAATGTTTGTTGGGAAGAAGAATAATCAAGATGTTGAATGTTTGTTGGGAAGAAGTTGATTGTTTGTTGGGAAGAAGAATAATCAAGAAGTTGAATTTTTGTTGGGAAGAAGAACAGTCAAGAAGTTGAATGTTTGTTGGGAAGAAGTTCAATGTTTGTTGGGAAGAAGAATAATCAAGAAGTTGAATGTTTGTTGTGAAGAAGAATAATCAAGAAGTTGAATGTTTGTTGGGAAGAAGAATAATCAAGAAGTTGAATGTTTGTTGGGAAAAAGAATAATCAAGAAGTTGAATGTTTGTTGGGAAGAAGTTGAATGTTTGTTGGGAAGAAGTTGAATGTTTGTTGGGAAGAAGTTGAATGTTTGTTGGGAAGAAGTTGAATGTTTGTTGGGAAGAAATTGAATGTTTGTTGGGAAGAAGAATAATCAAGATGCTGAATGTTTGTTGGGAAGAAGTTGATTGTTTGTTGGGAAGAAGAAAAATCAAGAAGTTGAATGTTTGTTGGGAAGAAGAACAGTCAAGAAGTTGAATGTTTGTTGGGAAGAAGTTCAATGTTTGTTGGGAAGAAGAATAATCAAGAAGTTGAATGTTTGTTGTGAAGAAGAATAATCAAGAAGTTGAATGTTTGTTGTGAACAAGAATAATCAAGAAGTTGGATGTTTGTTGGGAAAAAGAATAATCAAGAAGTTGAATGTTTGTTGGGAAGAAGTTGAATGTTTGTTGGGAAGAAGTTGAATGTTTGTTGGAAAGAAGTTGAATGTTTGTTGGGAAGAAGAATAATCAAGAAGTTGAATGTTTGTTGGGAAGAAGAATAATCAAGAAGTTGAATGTTTGTTGGGAAGAAGTTGAATGTTTGTTGGGAAGAAGTTGAATGTTTGTTGGGAAGAAGTTGAATATTTGTTGGGAAGAAGTTGAATGTTTGTTGGGAAGAAGAATAATCAAGAAGTTGAATGTTTGTTGGGAAGAAGAATAATCAAGAAGTTGAATGTTTGTTGGGAAGAAGAATAATCAAGAAGTTGAATGTTTGTTGGGAAAAAGAATAATCAAGAAGTTGAATGTTTGTTGGGAAGAAGTTGAATGTTTGTTGGGAAGAAGTTGAATGTTTGTTGGGAAGAAGTTGAATGTTTGTTGGGAAGAAGTTGAATGTTTGTTGGAAGAAGAATAATCAAGATGTTGAATGTTTGTTGGGAAGAAGTTGATTGTTTGTTGGGAAGAAGAATAATCAAGAAGTTGAATGTTTGTTGGGAACAAGAATAATCAAGAAGTTGAATGTTTGTTGGGAAAAAGAATAATCAAGAAGTTGAATGTTTGTTGGGAAGAAGTTGAATGTTTGTTGGGAAGAAGTTGAATGTTTGTTGAGAAGAAGTTGAATGTTTGTTGGGAAGAAGTTGAATGTTTGTTGGGAAAAAGAATAATCAAGAAGTTGAATGTTTGTTGGGAAGAAGAATAATCAAGAAGTTGAATGTTTGTTGGGAAGAAGAATAATCAAGAAGTTGAATGTTTGTTGGGAAAAAGAATAATCAAGAAGTTGAATGTTTGTTGGGAAGAAGTTGAATGTTTGTTGGGAAGAAGTTGAATGTTTGTTGGGAAGAAGTTGAATGTTTGTTGGGAAGAAGTTGAATGTTTGTTGGGAAGAAGAATAATCAAGAAGTTGAATGTTTGTTGGGAAGAAGAATAATCAAGAAGTTGAATGTTTGTTGGGAAGAAGAATAATCAAGAAGTTGAATGTTTGTTGGGAAGAAGAATAATCAAGAAGTTGAATGTTTGTTGGGAACAAGAATAATCAAGAAGTTGAATGTTTGTTGGGAAAAAGAATAATCAAGAAGTTGAATGTTTGTTGGGAAGAAGTTGAATGTTTGTTGGGAAGAAGTTGAATGTTTGTTGGGAAGAAGTTGAATGTTTGTTGGGAAGAAGAATAATCAAGAAGTTAAATGTTTGTTGGGAAGAAGTTGAATGTTTGTTGGGAAGAAGAATAATCAAGAAGTTGAATGTTTGTTGGGAAGAAGAATAATCAAGAAGTTGAATGTTTGTTTAGAAGAAGTTGGATCTTTGTTGGGAAGAATAATAATCAAGAAGTTGGATCTTTGTTGGGAAGAATAATAATCAAGAAGTTGGATCTTTGTTGGGAAGAATAATAATCAAGAAGTTGGATCTTTGTTGGGAAGAATAATAATCAAGAAGTTGGATCTTTGTTGGGAAGAATAATAATCAAGAAGTTGGATCTTTGTTGGGAAGAATAATAATCAAGAAGTTGAATGTTTGTTGGTGAAGAAGAAGAATAAGGAAGCTGGATGATTGTTAGGAAGACGTTATATGTTTGTTGGGAAGAACAAGAATAAATAAGTTTGTTGGGAATAAGTTGGATGTTTTTAAATCAGGCGGCAATGAGTTTAATCCTTCAAGTCATAAAAAGGGTGTTTTGTGTTACTGTACAATGCAGCTTTTGCTCTCCAGGCTCAAGGAAACCCTCAGCAGACTTCAGAAATAAGAGAAATGCCATCATGATAGTTGTATTTTCAAAGTTTTTGAAAAAATATATGGTTCTCATGTTGTTGACTTTTTTCCATGCCATGACACCAAGCTATGAAGTATTTTCTCTCTTAGTCATCCTCGATCTCTCTTTCCCTGTAATTTGCTAGTTGTACCCAATTATTCCAACTTTCCTCTTCTCATGATGTGCCAGAAAAACATTGTTTCTTTCTGATGTTTCTTAGGAGCTCCCTTTTTGTGCTGGTCTCTTTGAGAATTTCCTTGTTGGTCTTTTTAGCTGTCCAGGGAACTTTAAACATTCTTCTGAGAAATCCCATCTCTGTGACCTCTAATTGTCTTTTTATTTGTTTGTTTACGGTCCATGATTCGATTCCATAGATCAGAATTGGCTCTATATAGCACTGTTGAACTCTTTTTCTCACTTCTATTGACATAGATTTGTTGCATGAGATGTTTTTCATCTTCTGAACTGCTATTTTGCCCTGAGCTATTCTGCTTTTTATTTTTCTGAAATTCAACAACACAAATCTAACGTTGGTGCTCTCATTTCATGTAAAGGACAGCAACTATTAGTATTATTATTGTTTTTTGTCTTTGTTATTATTATTCTATCCATCCATCCACCCATCTATCTATCTATCTATTGACCTTTTGAGCCGTGGCCAGCCCATAGGGCATAGACACAGATGCTCTTTCTCTTTTTCCAATTTATTTTTCTAGCTGTCTCAATCCTCTGTTGATCTGTTATCAGATATCACCTTTTCTCTCTGTTCTGTGCAAGCATCCTGATCTCATTGAGGGAGCCAATTCCTGCTGTCTTTTCCTCTCTGTTCAATGTTCTTTTCACTGTTTCTCTGGGTCAGCCTCTTTTCCTCCTACCTGTTGTTTCCTGCTTGAGGACTTGCTTTGCTGTTCAGTTATTATCTCTTCTCATCACATGTCCAACTTATGACCATCGTCTTTTCTTGATTACTGAAGATATTAGTGGTTGATTAGTAATTTCTCTAATTTCCTCTTTTTTTTTTAATTCGTTCTACGCTATACCAAGTATTTTCCTTAGACATTTATTTTCAAATGCGTTCAATTTTGTTTCTATGTCTCTTGTTGTTTTCCAGCTCTCACATGCATATGTAAGGGTTGATAGTACATTTGATTTGAATAGTCTAAGTTTTGTGTTTGTGCTGATGAGTTTTGATTTCCACATTTTCTCAAGGGTTTTGAAGGACATTGCTGCTTTAGCTATTCTGATTCTAATTTCTTTACTCGTATCCCCTTCCTAAGCAATGTGACTTCCAAGATAAACAAAGTGATTGATCTCTTCCACTGTTGTGTTTTCCATGTATATTTTGTCATCTTTTGGAATTAAGCTTTTCATGACTTTAGTTCGTTCGTTCGCTTTTGTCAGCTTTGACCTCTGACGAAGTCCCACCCACTCAATTTTGTGGGACTGAATTTTGCGTGTAAAGTCTGTTTTATCCCATTACAGGATGCCCCTCACCATGCAGGCAGATTTACTCCGACTTCAGAGGTACTAATTTTTAGGGAATTAGTAAAACCCAGGTGTCCTCGCCGGGGTACGAACCCCGGCTGTTGCCGTGGTAAGCCTATCGATTGCGCTAACCGGACACTCATGACTTTAGTCTTTTCATAATTGATCTCAAGCCCAATTTTGCTAGCTATTGATGATAGTTCATTTGTGTTTTCCTGCATCATTTTTATCTGACTGCTGATGAGAACTACGTCATCAGCAAAGTCGAGGTCCTCCAAATGGTCTCCTTGTATCCATTCGATGCCTTCATTACCAGTGCAGCATTTCTTCATTATGAAGTCCATAACAATTCCAAATAACAAGGGCGATAAAATACATCCTTGTTTAACCCCAGTTTCTATTGGGAAATATTCACTCAGTCCTTCCTCTGTACGAATTACACATGTGTAGCCTTCATACATATCTTTGATATTATTTGTGATTTTTTATGGTATGCCATATTGCCATATTATTATTATTATTACTATTAATATTATTATTATTATTTTTATTTTTACTTTTATTATTGTAGTATCTGGGTGTCCGGTTAGCGCAATCGATAGGCGGTTGGCTTACCACGGCAACAGCCGGGGTTCGTACCCTGGCGAGGACACCTGGGTTTTACTAATTCCCTAAAAATTAGTGGGAGCCGCGATAGCTCAGTGGTTAGTGAACTGGACTACTACGGACAAGGGGTAGGGTTCGATCCCAACCGACGGCTCCGGGTTCACCCAGCCTTAAATGGGTACCGGATTTTTTCTGGGAAGGTAAAGCAGCACGGGCGTAATACCGACCACATTACCCCAAAAATCATGTGCTGAAGGTCTGTAAAATATAGGGTCACTAACACCATATTTCCCTATACGCCACTTGGCGTGACGGGGGATACTTTACTTTTTTTTTTATTGTAGTATCTGGTAAAGATATTTCTATTGTCCTTGTAAGTTAAGTACAAGACATGTATTTCTTTCAGATCGCCTGCCACTCGTTTTCGATGGGTACGGCCAAAACCTCAGGAAGGAAATTATATTTGGGCCATAGACAATGTGTATCTTGGAGATGAGTGCCCCTGGCTATGCTCTGGACATGGTGTGTGCCAGCAGGGCAAGTGTCAGTAAGTGCCTTCCATATGTCATGTCACAGCCTAGTTTTCATCATCATCATCGAGTGCCATCTCCGCAATGAAGGTTGGCTACCATGGAACGTCATTCTGCTCTGTCTCTTGCTTTGATGGTGCAGATTGTCATAAGCTGGTTTGTCCATTTTTTGATGTTACTCGTCCATGTTAATCTTGGTCTGCCTCTTTTACCTTGTATTTTCCCTTCCAGGATTACTTTTAGTAGGCTTCTGTGTCTTTTAACATGGCCCAAAAATCTCATTTGTCTTGTTTTAATTGGGTTTAGTTGTTCTCTTTTCATTTTTAATTATTTTAAGACTTCAATTTTTGTTTTCTTTTCCTTCCATCCAATTCTTTCTATTCTTCTATATATCCACATTTCAAAGGCTTTAATTCTCTGTTCTGTTTTCTTGTCTAATATCCATGTTTCTGCACCATATAGGAATGTTGAGAAGACACAACATTTTGCTATTCTTAATTTTAGCCCTGGTGTTATTTGTTTTTTCCGCAGCAGGAATCGGCTCCCTCAATGAGATAGAGCTGCTTGCACAGAACAGAGACAAATGGCGAGATTTGATAAAATATCTTTAAAAGAATTAAAAACTGCTAGAACAAAAATTCAGATAAGAGAAGGAGTATCTTACTCTACGCCCTATGGGCCGGCTGCGGCTCAAAATGTCGATAGATAGATAGATAGTTATTTGTTTTAATGTTAGTATGTTCTTCATGACATTAAAATTACTTTTTGCCATTCCTATTCTTTTAGACTAGTTTTACCAAGTTGGAAATATTTAGCATAGACAATATCAATACCAATTTTAATATCAAATGTATTATCCACCCTTACTTACGAATTTAAGAGCTGGAAAACAACTAAAGAGAAAATAAATTGAATGCATTTTTCAACAAATGACTGGGGAAAATACTTTATATTCGATGGAATGAGTTCACGACTAGTGCAGTAATAAGAGAAATAACAAAGCATTCAAAAATTATCATCTATAATCAAGAGAAGAAGGTGGTCATATGTTGGCCATGTGATGAGAAGAGACAACAAGAGAATCTCAAAGCAGACCCTCAAATGGGAACCAGAGGATAAAAGAAAAAGAGGCTAACCTAGAGAAACACTAAAAATAACATTACAATGAGAGGCAACAACAGCAGGCATCAACTCCATTGCTGAGATTAAATAACACAGAGCCATGTGGTGTCACACAGTACAGGTCTTGTGCAAGGTCTGACAGTTAAAAGATCATCAGACAGAAGAGTCTAGAATTTCTGCCCTATATGCCATCTTCAGCAGGAAAGGACAATAGGTAGAATGGCAGACAGACCAGGGAGGTTGATGTAAAGATGATATTCATGCTGTCTGCTCTTTAAAAGTTGTTAACAATGGATGTTATTCAATGTCTGGCTTTTACTTCACCCACAAAATGATGTCTCCGTCGTGAGTGAGTAACATATCTAATGATTTATTATTGATTTTAGTTATTTAATATAATGAAATAATAATGAAAACGTTCTGAAAGAGGTCAAAGCAAAAAGAGAGATAATGTCCAATATAAGGAAGAAACAAGCATAATTTTTTGGCCATGTAATGAGAAGCGAACAGCTGGAATATATTGTAACAACTGGGAAAATTGAGGGACGAAGATATAGAGGGAAGCTATGAGAAAAGATACCAGACAGCTATACCAAAGCAAAAAGAGAGCTAATTTCCAATATTAGGAAGAAACAATCATCATTTTTTGGCCACGTAATAAGAAGGGAACAGCTGGAATATATTGTAACAACTGAGAAAATTGAGGGACGAAGAGATAGAGGGAAGCAAAGAGAAAAGATACCAGACAGCTATACCAAAGCAAAAAGAGAGCTAATTTCCAATATTAGGAAGAAACAATCATCATTTTTTGGCCACGTAGTGAGAAGGGAACAGCTGGAATATATTGTAACAACTGAGAAAATTGAGGGACGAAGAGATAGAGGGAAGCAAAGAGAAAAGATACCTGACAGCTTAAGAGAATGGCTTGGCAGAAGGTAAACAATAAAAATGATGAATAACTAGCTGTCATGATCAAAAGTTGTGGAGAGACATGATCACCTACGCCAGCAGGCTTGGTACTTGTCTCGTACTTTACCTTTACTAATGACAGCAGCCGTGATAGCTCAGTGGTTAGTGAACTGGACTACAAAGGACAAGAGGTAAGGTTCGATCCTAACCGACGGCTTCCGGTTCACCCAGTCTTTAATGGGTACCTGATTTTTTTCTGGGAAAGTAAAGCGGCATGGGCGTAATACTGACCACATTATCCCATAAATCATGTGCCGAAGGTCTGTATAATTTATGGTCACTAACACCATATTCCCTATACGCCACTTGGCGTGACGGGGGGACTTTACTTATTTTTTACTAATGAACTATCATCAACAGCCAGCAAAATTGGACTTGAGATCAATCATGAAAAGACTAATTCCAACAGATGACAGAATTTACATGGAAACAAAATAGTGAAAGAGATTAATCACTTTGCCTATCTTGGAAGTCTCATTGATTGGGAAGTGGATACAAGTAAAGAAATTAGAATCAGAATAGCTAGATCAGCAATGTCTTTCAGAAAAGTTGTGGAAAACTCATCAGCACAAAAATGAAACTTAGACTATTCAAATCAAATGTACTATCAACCTTTACATATGCATGTAAGAGTTGGAAAACAACAAAAGATATAGACATAAAGTTGAACACATTTGAAAATAAATGTCTAAGGAAAATACTTGGCATAGCATGGAACGAATTAAAAACAAGCAAGAAAATTAGAGAAATCACCAATCAACCACTAATATCTTCAGTAATCAAGAAAAGACGATGGTCATATGTTGGACATGGGATGAGAAGAGATAATAACCTAATAGCAAAGCAAGCCCTCAAGTGGGAAACAGCAGGTAAGAGGAAAAGAGACTAACCCAGAGAAACTTTGAGAAAAACATTGATCAGAGAGGCAAAGGCAGCAGGAGTTTGTTCCTCAATGAGATCGAGATGCTTGCACAGAACAGAGACAAATGGTGAGATTTGATAAAAGATCTTTGCAAGGATTGAGACTGCTAGAAAGAACATTTCGAAACAGGGAAAGAGTATCTGAGTCTATGCCCAATGAGCCAACCATGGCTTGAAAGGTCGATAGAGGCATAGTAGAAGTAAGACGAGTGATGGTGAGCTTTTCTGCTTACCGCTGCTGCTGTTATGTTTCTTAGTGTCTTAATATTCCGTCAATTGTGGAAGACCTTTAAGTTTGGTGTTCTAGCGATGTCTTTTTTTTTTCGTTCGTCAGCTTTTACCTCTGACGAAGTCCCTGGAGACTAGGAACTGAATTTTGCATATTAATCCATTTTTCCCTGGCAGCCGTGTTCACAGGGGTCCTTGCCGCACAGGCAGATAACTTCAACTTTGGAGATACTCATATTTTTTCCGTCCATGAGTAATTGACGTTTCAAGCTGGGCCTCGCTGCTGAGACCAGGGGTGGTTGGAGAAATCAGAGAGAAATCATTTTTAAAAATCCGGTGTAGCCGGGATTTGAACCCACAACCTCTCTGTCTCGAGACCAGCGTCTGGCCTCAAGACCAACCAGTCCCCGCAATGTTTATTAAAAGCTCGTCATGTTGTGTTTTTGTCTTTCTGGCTTATCAAGTGGCCAAACAATTTTATCTGTTGTTACCTTTACATATTTCTTATAGTATTATATGATTATAGTATAATTTTGTTATACTTTTTAAAGTTATATATATATATATATTTCATTATTATTTTCATTATACTATATATTATTAGTTGTGACGAAGGATTTAACGGAGAATACTGTGTCCCGTATATACCACTGCCAATGACTCTGAGGGATGATTTTAATTCAGAAAAGCCTGACAAAGCTGTGTGGAAGCAAATATTTGGGGGAAGCAACACTCACATGTGTGGACCAGTGATCAATGGAAGATCTTTCACGTTCAGTAAGGTTTGTCTCTTTTTCTAATCTTAACTTTCATCATCATCATCATCATCATCATCATCATCATCATCATCATCATCATCATCATCATCATTGAGTGCTGTCTCTGCATCAAAGGTTGGCTACCATGGAGAGCCATTCTGCTCTGTCTCTTGCTTTGATGATGCAGGTTGTCATAGGCTGACTTGTCCATCTTTTGATGATACTCGTCCATGTTAGTCTTAGTCTGCCTTTGCCTCTTTTACCTTGTATTTTCCCCTCTAGGACTATTTTTAGTAGGCTGTTGTGTCTTTTAACATGTCCCAAAATCTCATTTGTCTTGTTTGAATTGTGTCTAGTAGTTCTCTTTTCATTTTTAGTTGCTTTAAGACTTCATTGTTTGTTTTCTTTTCCTTCCATCCGATTCTACCTATTCTTTTATAAATCCACATTTCAAAGGCTTCAATTTTTGTTCTGTTTTTTTTTGTCTAATGTCCATGTTTCTGCACCATACATGAATGTTGAGAAGATATAACATTTTGCTACTTTTAGTTTTAGCCCTGGTGTCTTAAATTATAACAATCCACTTTTTTGCTATATGAATTTAAAACATGGACAATCAAGAAGCAAATTACAAGGATACTAGATGTAATAGAGATGTTGTTCTAGGGAAAGATGTTTTCATGCATCGGATGACAAAATCACAGCTCTTTTGAAATGTCACATGAAGAGAGAAACGGCAGCACTTGGTAATCACAGAGAAATTGAAGGAGGAAGATGTCGAGGGAGATAAAGTAAAATTTTGATGAGATTATCTAGATGATGCAATTATCAGAATGGCACAGTGAACACAAGATGGTATAGTGAATACAATATGGCACAGTGAACACAATATGCAACAGTGGGCACAAGATGGCACAGTGAACACAAGATGGCACAGTGAATACAAGATGGCACAGTGAACACAATATGGCACAGTGAACACAATATTCAACAGTGAACACAAGATGGCACAGTGAATACAAGATGGCACAGTGAACACACTATGGCACAGTGAACACTATATGGCACAGTGAACACAATATGCAACAGTGAACAGAAGATGGCACAGTGAATACAAGATGGTATTTCCTACTGCATGGCATTGAATGATTCATCATCATGTGCCTTAACGTTTTGTGGGGAGCTGCAGTTTTCTATGTTGGGTCCAGTGACCTGCTCTAGCAGATGTTAACCTGCACCATTGCAAGAACATCAGATTTCAGACAAAAATTACCCAATAGAAAGCTGCTGAAAACAGAAAATATTGGAAGACAAGTGAGAGGATATCAGTTTCTCTTCCTATATGATAGAGTGTAATCTGTAAGTTTTTGTTTTCTTAGCATCTGTGCCCAATCTGTATTGACTACATACATTCCATATTGTAAAGTTAAAAAAATAAAAAAAAAATAAAGACCCCCGTCACGCCAAATGGCGTATAAAGAATATGGTGTTAGTGACCATAAATTTTACAGACCTTCAGCACATGATTTTTGGGGTAATGCGGTCGGTATTACGCCTGTGCCGCTTTACTTTCCCAGAAAAAATCAGGTACCCATTTAAGTCTTGGTGAACTCGGAAGCCGTTGGTTGGGATCAAACCCTACCTCTTGTCCTTTGTAGTCCAGTTCACTAACCACTGAGCTATAGCAGCTCTCCATATTTTAAGGTTTCCCTTAATTTGTAAGAAATTTTCTTAATTTTTCTTGTAAGCCTTATGTGGTGATTTGTATGGAAAAAAAAACAGATAATTTGTGAGACTTTCTGTATCTTTTCTTGTTTAAAATATCTTTATTAGAAGTGCATAAATGCCTCTGCTTATACAAGTGCTAGTCAATCAAATCTTAACAAACCTACATTTTAAACACAGTACAAATATCAAGGCCAACAAACTAAGCAGTATGAGTACACATAAACAATAAAATTGTAGGTTTAACTAAAATGTGTTAATGGCAACTGTGGTCTAGTATAACCAAGAAGATTTAGTCAAAGGCTCAATTGATTGTGCCTCGCCAAGAAGATTTAGTCAAAGGCTCAATTGATTGTGCCTCGCCAAGAAGATTTAGTCAAAGGCTCAATTGATTGTGCCTCGCCAAGAAGATTTAGTCAAAGGCTCAATTGATTGTGCCTCGCCAAGAAGATTTAGTCAAAGGCTCAATTTGATTGTCCCTCGCCAAGAAGATTTAGTCAAAGGCTCAATTGATTGTGCCTCGCCAAGAAGAAGGCAAAAATACTCAATATTAAACAGACAAGCTACAGAATTTTGAAAGGGGGTGTTGGGATGGGGGTTTGAAAGAAGAATTAGGTTTTTTCCTGTTTGTAAGATTGTTTAGTCTGGTCACACGAGTTTGCCTTTAATAAATATGGAAGGTAAGTATGTGATTAATCCTGTTGTTTATGGTAATGGAAGGCCATGGTATCACTGCAAACGAATTGAAATCCATAATTGCTCAACCGCCTATGCCAGTGGAATCATCAAAATTAATATCTCATCTCCCAAACAAAGAAAGGTAACTGCAGTCCCTATCATAGCAGTCTCAGCACACACCAAAAGACATAAGGTGAAAACGCATAGAAAGTGAACATAGCCATCTGTTCCCCATCATACGATATTATCATTCATCATAAGCAATCAGAATATTGAAATACGATCAAAATGGATGAAACACACAGCTCACAGTGTGCACAGAGCACTTAACTAAGTAGCTCTGGCAGCAAGCCGGACTTGAAATATGAGGAAACTGCAACAAGGAACATTTTCAGACACAGCCGTTAATGGTTCTGCTGCATATCCGCCATATTGACTGGAAGTTCATGTCCTCCTGAAAATGTTTATCTTCATATCTTTTTTAAATATATAGCACTTGATGATGTTAGGACATCATTTTTGTCTCCAAATCCGAACTTATGAAACACAGTTATTCATTGGATTATTCTCTTTGTACATTGAACAACAGTCTGTAAGCACTCACATCTACGCTGCAATGTGAATTTGTGAAATGATAAACCAGTTCACACTGGGGTTACAAAGTCATGAACATAACTCAGTCATATCGCCCTTCATTATAAGAATACGGCCAGTTTAGGGATATACAATCAGCCATCATGGAGACATTGTTTATTTGTTCCATTATTACCTACATTGGACATACTATAACCAGTGATGGAAAATGTACAACTGAAATAAACAAAAGAATAGGAATGGCAAAAAGTAATTTTAATGTCATGAAGAACATACTAACATCAAAACAAATAACACCAGGGCTAAAACTTAGAATAGCAAAATGTTACCTCTTCTCAATATTCATATATGGTGCAGAAACATGGACATTAGACAAGAAAACAGAACAGAGAATTAAAGCCTTTGAAAAGTGGTGATATATAGAAGAATAGGTAGAATTGGATGGAAAGAAAAGAAAACAAACAATGAAGTCTTAAAACAACTAAAAATGAAAAGAAAACTACTAAACACAATTCAAACAAGACAAATGCGATTTTTGGTCCATGTTAAAAGACACAACAGCCTACTAAAAGTAATCGTGGAGGGGAAAATACAAGGTAAAAGAGGCAGAGGCAGATCAAGACTAACATGGACGAGTAACATTAAAAGATGGACAAATCAGCCTATGACAACCTGCACCATCAAAGTAAGAGACAAGCAGAATGACACTCCATGGTAGCCAACCTTCGTTGTGGAGACGGCACTCGATGATGATGATTACATACAATAAATGAAATACATTTTTAAAATAACTTATCAACATTCTCTTTCCAGGAAGGCCTTCGTTTAGCAGTGACCAACGACATGGACACAACCATGCTGGTCTCCATCGAATTCTACTTCAGATATGGATGTGGTTCTGAAGCTCCCTTCTGGCCGAGGAATCAGAGCGTCCTGCTCCAGTACTCAATCAATGGTGGAATCATCTGGAAGCTACTCAAAGAAATCCACTTTTCCAACACCACAGCTCCTAAGTAAGTCAATTTGTCACTTCTGTTCTTTATCTGTTCTGTTCTGTTCTTTTCTTTTCTGTTCTTTATCTGTTCTGTACTGTTCTGTTCTATTCTATCCTATTCTATTCTATTCTTTATCTGTTCTGTTCTATTCTATTCTTTATCTGTTCTGTTCAATTCTATTTTTTATCAGTTCTGTTCTATTCTTTATCTGTTCTGTTCTATTCTTTATCTGTTCTATTCTATTCTTTATCTGTTCTGTTCTATTCTTTATCTGTTCTGTTCTATTCTTTATCTGTTCTGTTCTATTCTATTCTGTATCTGTTCTGTACTTTATATTCTTCAACTGTTCTGTTCTATTATATTCTTTATCTGTTCTATTCTATTCCTTATCTGTTGTGTTCTATTCTATTCTTTGTATGTTCTATTCTGTTCTATACTATTCTTTATCTGGTCTGTTATGTTCTATTCTTTATCTGTTCTGTTCTATTCTTTATCTGTTCTGTTCTAATCTATTCCTTATCTGTTCTGTTCTGTTCTTTTCTATTCTATTCCTTATCTGTTCTGTTCTGTTCTGTTCTATTCTATTCTTTATCTGTTCTGTTCTATTCGTTATCTGTTCTATTCTATTCTTTTTCTGTTCTGTTCTGTTCTATTCTTTATATGTTCTGTTCTATTCTATTCTTTATCTGTTATGTTCTGTTCTTTTCTATTCTATTCTTTATCTGTTCTATTCTATTCTTTATCTGTTATGTTCTGTTCTGTTCTATTCTATTCTTTATATGTTCTGTTCTATTCTATTCTTTATATGCTCTATTCTATTCTTTATCTGTTCTGTTCTATTCTATTCTTTATATGTTCTGTTCTATTCTTTATATGTTCTGTTCTATTCTTTATATGCTCTGTTCTATACTTTATCTGTTCTGTTCTATTCTATTCTTTATATGCTCTGTTCTTTTCTTTATATGTTCTGTTCTATTCTATTCTTTATATGTTATGTTCTATTCTATTCTTTATATTTTCTGTTCTATTCTAGTTTTTATATGCTCTGTTCTATTCTTTATCTGTTCTGTTCTATTCTTGGAATCAGTATCACTACAGTTGAGAATTTCCCCATATCTGCTCCACTCATGTCACAGCTCCAGCAAAAGCACTTTGGCAAATTCTCTTACAAGGTCACCTACTGTGCAGCCCTAATTGACACATAGGTGATGATTCCAAATGACTTCCATTGAATAGAGAGTCCACAGTAACTTCTTCACTCTAGTTTCCTTGAAAACACATTTAAAATAAGCGAAGCAATCCAAAACGCAAACCAAAATGCAGCCATTTTGTATTGTCGGTTGACATTAGCAAGGTCGAACTCTAGTGCGAGCCAAGTCGGCTGTGTGGGTAACAAGTTCAAATGATGCCACTGAAAAAAACAGTACCCAAAATCACTTCCAACTTCAATTCCCTCGAACAAATTGAAAATAAAACACATAAAAAAACTGTCAAAACACTAGAACACTGTTTTAGTATTGGCACTCAAAGGTGACCTCCATCAATGGCCGCCATATCCTCTGGTCTTCTTTATCAATTACCACAACTGGATCATGTTTATCAACAGCTTTCTATTTCAACAGTCATTTATCATATCAGTTCTTGATCTCATCCTCTTAAATAGCCATCCTCTTAAGCTGTCTGATTATCATTTCTCTCCGCTTGCCTTTCCCTCAGACTGTCAGTGATGGTTTCATGCAGGAGATGGACTGATTGAGTTTGAATTATCTGCTTACGTTTGAAATGTTGCCAGATGTTTGTTAATCTACTAAAGATGTTTATTAATCTGCCGAAGATGTTTGTTAATCTGTTGAAGATGATTGTTAATCTGTTAAGATGTTTGTTAATCTGCTGAAGATGTTTGTTAATCTGTTGAAGATGTTTGTTAATCTACTGAAGATGTTTGTTAATCTGTTGAAGATGTTTGTTAATCTACTGAAGGTGTTTATTAATCTGCCGAAGATGTTTATTAATCTGTTGAAGATGATTGTTAATCTGTTAAGATGTTTGTTAATCTGCTGAAGATATTTGTTAATCTGTTGAAGATGTTTGTTAACCTACTGAAGATGTTTGTTAATCTGTTGAAGATGTTTGTTAATCTACTGAAGGTGTTTATTAATCTGCCAAAGATGTTTGTTAATCTGTTGTAGATGATTGTTAATCTGTTAAGATGTTTGTTAATCTGCTGAAGATATTTGTTAATCTGTTGAAGATGTTTGTTAATCTACTGAAGATGTATGTTAATCTGTTGAAGATGTTTATTAATCTGCTGAAGATGTTTGTTAATCTGTTGAAGATGTTTATTAATCTGCTGAAGATGTTTGTTAATCTGTTGAAGATGTTTATTAATCTGCTGAAGATATTTGTTAATCTGCTGAAGATGTTTGTTAATCTGTTGAAGATGTTTATTAATCTGCTGAAGATGATTGTTAATCTGTTGAAGATGTTTGTTAATCTGCTGAAGATGTTTGTTAATCTGCTGAAGTTGTTTGAAGCTATGACAGTGTGGGAGGACATGATCTCTTTCATTTTGTTTCCATCCAGTGTAATTTTATATTCAAGGTAGATCAACTGTTTAACCTTATTTTGCTGGCTCTCTGTATTTATTTAATCTTATTTCATGATTTTTTTGTTTGTGAAATCAATTATTGCTGTTACAGTTGTCTTAGAGGCAAAAATGTGTGACAGTAACAGAGCTGAAGTTGTCAACAACTCAAAATTGATGGCTTTCATCAGGATCAGTGAACCAGAAACATCTAGACTCTACTCCACTTCTTCATAGTGCCTCTAATAACAGACTAAACAGTCGAGTCTGGTCGATTGAGTAGGGATCAAGGGGGAAGGCCACCCAGTACTCAAAAACAACAAGCAAATGAGACCTCGGTAGCCTACTTGGGAAAACCACCTGACTGGACTACTGATGTTCGGACAATCCGTGTTCAATTCCTACTGGAAGCAGTGTGAATTTTACTTGTGGTTGGAAACAAAAGAATCCCTGCGGTGGACCCAGTCGCTGGCCGAAATGGGTACCAGGGTAGTACTTCGGGAAGGTGAGGAATGCCACCTCAGACCATGAGTTTCGATGCTTGAAGCGACACTATCTAGAAGTCTCCGAACACTTCTGGATAGGTGCCCGGCCACAAATGGGTGAAAACTCACGTGTTAAGACACCAATTCAAGTCTCACACTTTTCCTTTACCAAGCCAAAGATGGGGGCTTTGGACCAAAAGGTGCATATATCACAGTTTTTGCTGCAAACTGCGACACAATGCATTTACACTTACTGAATATACTTTTAAGGGCAGACAATGAAGAGGGATAACTTGTATTTGGATCTGTGAACTAGATCTGTCCAGGAAAGCAACTTTTCGTTTAGTTATTGGTGAACGCAAGAGAATTGTCTTTATCTGAAGTCTTATTTGCGCTGCAACTTTCTGAACTTATTTATTCTGTTATAAAAATTGAGCTTTCAAAACTTGGTGGACAACCATGTTCACATTCACGTCAGTTGCAGATTGCTAGCATGACCACAAAGAATTCACAGTTTGATTTGTCTATGCTTTGATTATCAATTTCCACAGCAAATAGTTGATGATCTGTTTATTTTTAAAAATTTACTATAAAATAACGTCAAACTCTACACCCATTGATATAAAAAGAGGAGTAAGACAGGTATGCATCCTATCACCAAGCTTGTTCAATCTATACACTGAGCAAATCTTTAAAAACATCACAGAGATGTCAGGCCTAAACATTAATGGAAAGATAATCAACAACCTAAGATATGCTGACGATACTGTACTACTAGCAGAAAATCCTAAAGATCTACAACAATTACTTAATGAAATAAACATGGTAAGCACAAATTATGGATTAGATATTAATATAAAAAAGACTAAAACTATGATCACAATCAAAGAAAATACTCAAAACCTACAAGTGGATATCAAAGTTGAAGGAATAGACCTGGAGACAGTTCAGAACTACAACTATCTTGGACATACTATAACCAGTGATGGAAAATGTAAAACTGAAATAAACAAAAGAATAGGAATGGCAAAAAGTAATCTTAATGCCATGAAAAATATACTAACATCAAAACAAATAACACCAGGGCTGAAACTAAGAATAGCAAAATGATATATCTTCTCAACATTCCTGTATGGGGAAGAAACATGGACATTAGACAAGAAAACAGAACAGAAAATTGATGCCTTTAAAATGTGGATGTATAGAAGAATAGGTAGAATTGGATGGAAAGAAAAGAAAACAAATGATGTAGTCTTAAAACAACTAAAAATGAAATGAGAACTACTAAATACAATTCAAACAAGAGAAATGCGATTTTTGGGGCATGTCAAAAGACACAACAGTTTACTAAAAGTCATCTTGGAAGGGAAAATACAAGGTAAAAGAGGGAAAGGCAGACCAAGACTAACATGGACGAGTAACATCAAAATACGGACAAGTCAACCTATGACAACCTGAATCATCAAAGCAAGAGACAGAACCGAATGACTCTCTATGGTACCAACCTTCAATGCGGAGACGGCACTCAATGAACCTCAAACGTCACTGATTGATTACAGGGCAATGATGTTATGTAACCATGTTCTTTAATTTGAGAGCAATATTTTAATGTTCCCTTTTCAGGTTCTACACTTTGCCACTACCGTCAGCTGCAAGACACAATGCAACAAGGTTCAGGTTCTGGCAGGCGGCAAATGGCGGAGAAATGAGATCTGTGTGGTCGGTGGATAATCTTTTTATAGGAACCATGATCATGAATCCTGGGTCCATAATCGATGCTTTTGATGCTGACAGTCATGATCCAATGTCATGGATTTTTGTCAATGACGGAACTGTAAATGAGTACTGCCCTAAGAGCACTCGGTGAGATGGAGTCTTGCTTGCTTTCTTTTAAATCTGTGAATTTTGGGGGGTTTATTTTTCATATGCAAGATCATTATTTCTTAACTTTTTTGCTAGTTTATTAAACTAAGATTGTAACTTTTGCTTTAGATATATAAATATAGCATAAGTGAATATTGGTAAAATAATAATAGAGTAACAGGCTTAAGTAAAGGTGGATAACACATCTGATTGAAGAATCCTGAGCTTTGTTTTTGTGCTTAGTAATTTTGATTTCCATAATTTATTAAGGTTTCTGAAAGTCATTGCTGCCTTTCCTATTCTGATTCTAATTGATCTGTTATAAGTGAGTCTCCTTTTTGATCCTTGCAGCTTTCATGATATACAGTTTTTTACTTCTTCCACTGCTTTAGCAATATTCTTCTTCTTCTACCTTTCAGCTCCCTGTGGAGCATAGGTCTTCAACAAACACTTTCAGCTCCCTGTGGAGCATAGGTCTTCAACAAACACTTTCAGCTCCCTGTGGAGCATAGGTCTTCAACAAACACTTTCAGCTCCCTGTGGAGCATAGGTCTTCAACAAACACTTTCAGCTCCCTGTGGAGCATAGGTCTTCAACAAACACTTTCAGCTCCCTGTGGAGCATAGGTCTTCAACAAACACTTTCAGCTCCCTGTGGAGCATAGGTTTTCAACAAACACTTTCAGCTCCCTGTGGAGCATAGGTCTTCAACAAACACTTTCAGCTCCCTGTGGAGCATAGGTCTTCAACAAACACTTTCAGCTCCCTGTGGAGCATAGGTCTTCAACAATCACTTTCCAAGCTATCCTGTTTCTTGCTGTTCTTTTAAGATCATTCCATGTCTTCCCCATCATTTTCATTTCTGCTTCAATCTGTCTTTTTCAAAAATAATTTGGTCTTCTTCTTTGTCTTTTTCCTTGGGGATTCAAAAATAAGGGCCTGTTGTATAATACTTTCAGTTGACTTCCGCAATTGTGTCCTATCCAGCGCCATCATCTTTGCTGTATCTCTTTATCCACTGGTATTTGACTGATACTTTTTCATAATTCTAATGTTAGTGATTTTGTCCTGCCATTTCCATCCTTTATTCTGCACAAGCGTCCATTAATGAAGGTCCGTATCTTCATGATTATTATTTTTATTGTTCTCCATGTTTCACAGCCATATAATAAGACTGACTTAGTATTTAGAATCCATGTTTGTGAAGTTTTTACAGCTTATTTTTTATTACAGTACCGGATAGCGATAGCCAGTCCTATGCCCAACCCTCCTTAGTCACCTATTATGAGCATGCCTGGTGGGGAAAAATACTACAGTTCTTTACTCCCCTTTTGGGCCCCTTTTTAAATGTTTGTAAATCTTCTTCTTCTTCTTTCCTTCCTCATTTGTCTTTCAGCATCAAGAGGAGATATAATTTACTGTATTTTGCTCTTCTGTTCGCCTCTGCTGCTGTTATGCTTCCTAGTGCTTCTAATATTCCATCGATCCATCTTTTTCGTGGTCAGCCCTTGGGTCTGGTGTTCTCGCAATGTTAATGGGGGCTTGTTGTGTTGTGTTTTGATCACTTTGCCTTGTCATGTAACCAAACAATTTTATCTGTTGTTTCTTTATATATTCTCTTGGAGGGGGGTTATTCCTAGCTTTTTTCGCAGTTCTTCATTTCTGATATTATCTCTCAGACTTTTTCCTATCATTCGTCTGACACATTTAATCTCTGCAGAGGTTATTTCTCTTACTGTTCTTGTACCTAAGGTCCAGGACTGGCATTGATAGCACAACGTTGGGATGAAGATTGTATTGTAGAGTGTCCATTTTGCCTTTAGAGGTTGTAAATAAGTATTGTAATTTAAGAATTGTTTGTTAGTATGTGCCTTTTCATTTAATAATATATGTGTATTAAATAATATAATATAAATAAGTTATATATATATATATATATATATATATATATATATATATATATATATATATATATATATATATATATATATATATTAAAATGTGATAATAATTTATAAATTAGTTTTCCAATATCTTCTGAGCTATGTATGTTAGTTTATGTTTATTCATAATTTTCTGCAATTTTTTTGTAGCTCTTATATGACAGACACTGGTGCAGCGACTTTAGTCTTCCGTCGGCAAGAAGGAGGAGAACTCTCTGCAATTACCTCAGATCTTGAGATAGGACCTATGTCTGTGATACAGTTTGATGTGAGTTTTGCACATAAATGTGAATAGAGAACAATCAACAAAGGAAAAAGTTTAAATAGGTAAAGAACGAGACTGAAGATCTTAGCACGCGAGTTTCCACCCATATGTGCTCGGCCACCTATCCAGAATAGTTCGGAAGTTTCTAGATAGTGTTGCTTCAAGCATCAAAACTCAGATGCGAAGCGACATTCCTCACCTTCCCAGGGAAATACCCTGGTACCCATTTCTGCCAATGGCTGGGTCGACCGTGGGGGTATTTTTTTTTTTCCAACCACGAGTACAACTCACACTGGTCCCAGCAGGAATCGAACACAGGTTGTCCGAATGTCGGTAGTCCAGTCAGGTGGTTTTCCCAACTAGGCTACCAAGGCCCCCAAAAAAGAATAATTTTAACCCTAGATAACAATTTCATTGGAAAAATGACCGACTTAAAATAGAAATTCTTTAAATTTGACAGTTTGCTGTGTCCAAACATACCCCACCCCTATAGCTTCATAATTCCTACTTCCAGTGATCCCTGGGTGTTGGATTTCTTTCCTTTGATGTTGGATTTTTTTTTTTTTAAGTGCATTGTTAAAATACATGTGATGAGAAGAGATAATAACCGAATAGCTAAGCAAGCTCTCATGTGGGAAACAACGGTAAGAGGAAAAGAGGAAGACCCAGTGAGACACTGAGAAGAACATTGATGAGAGAGGCAAGAGCAGCAGGAATCGGCTCCCTTAATGAGATAGAGCTGCTTGCACAGAACAGAGACAAATGGCGAGATTTTATAAAATATTTTTAAAAGAATTGAAAACTGCTAGAACAAAAATTCAGATAAGAGAGGGAGTATCTTGGTCTACGCCCTATGGGCCGGCTACAGCTTGAAAGGTCATTAGATAGATAGAATGTTAAAATTATGACGGTATTGTAGAAAGGGAGCTTACTTTTGATAAAATTTGCCAATTTTCAAGAAATTCATGGAAAAAAAAATTTTTTTCTTATGATGAGGAAATCCATTCGACCATTGGCATGACATAAAGGACAAGTGGTAGGTTTTGATCCCAATTAACGGCTTCCGGGTTCATCCAGCCTTTAATGGGTACTGGATTTTTTTCTGGGAAAGTAAAGCGGCACGGGCATAATACCAACCACATTACCCCAAAAATCATGTGCTGAAGGTCTGTAAAAGTTATGGTCACTAACACCATATTCCCTATATGCCACTTGGTGTGACGGAGCTCTTTACTTTTTTTACTTACTATTGGCAAGACATGAAACAAACCTTTGTAACAGGGGATAGCCAGTGGATGAAGCTTTGAGGGGATAGCCAGTGAATGAAGCTTTGAGGGAGCTGGACAAATGGCTGGATTGATGGACTTGTATAGCAGCAGTGTAAATAGAAAACATAATGCCTCTGGTAGCCACGGCCAGATGTGTTCAAATTTCAGGCCAAAGGCTACTAAAAGTAATCTTGGACGGGAAAATACAGGATAAAAGAGGCAGAGGCAGACCAAGACTAACATGGACGAGTAACATCAAAAGATGGACAAATCAGCCTATGACAACCTGCACCATCAATGCAAGAGACAGATCAGAATGGTGCTCCATGGTAGCCAACCTTTGTTGCACTCGATGATGATAATGATCTGAAGGACTTCCGTTTCCATGATGGCGGAACTAAGTCACGTTCTCTCGATTGCTGCAGAAATTGCTTTGGGATCTGATTAATTTCAGCTTTCCATTGCAATTTTCTGCATTCAAGTCAAAATGATGTTCTACTTAACACGTCTGTGCTGCTGAATTGATGTTGAACGCACTGCAATATTCCGTTTTGACAAATCAAGTGTTGTGAATGCGACCTTCCACCGTCTAGTGTTGATCTGCATTTTACGTCACACTGAGTGCTGTTCAATGACCGTTGTTGGAGTTGTTTGACGCAAGTTATTTACATTTTACAACGCATTAATGTGGTGGGCTCCGTCAAGTCAGCCGAAGTTTAATCTCTTTAGGGAATTTGCACCGTGTTTCATTCGTTGTAGACTGCATTCACTAGAGTAATCATGAATCCATGCGCGCAGCCATTGTGTGTGTGCTACATCATCATATTGGCTCATCGTATATCCCAAGACCGGCCATATGCTAATCTTATGTTCTGTTGTTTGATGTGCGACGGGGATAATCTGACGATGAACTGTGTTTTATATGTTCGGGATTGGAGTCAAACACGATGTCCTAGCATCATCAAGCGCTAAACATTTTACAAATATGGCGATCATCATTTTCAGGAGTACGTGAACTTCCGGTCAATATGGTGGATAGGCGGCAGGAACCATTGACGGCTATGTCTGAAAAGTATTCCTGGTTGCAGTTTCCTCATATTCCAAGTCCGGCTTGTTGCAGGAGCTACTGAGTTAGGTGCTCTGTGCACACCGTGAGCTGTGTGTTTCATCCGTTTTGATCATGTTCCGATATTCCAATTGTTTACGATGAATGCTGATATCGTATGACAGGGAACAGCTGGCTGTGTTCACTTTCTGTGCGGTTTCACCTTATGTCTTTTGGCGTGTGCTGAGACTGCTATGATGGGGACTACAGCTACCTTTCTTTGTTTGGGAGATGAGTTAGTAATTCGGATGATTCCACTGGCACGGGTGATTGAGCGATTATGGATTTTAATTCGTTTGCAGTGATACCGGGGCCTTCCATAACCAAATAACCAAATGATCTGAATGGACAAGACATTAGATCTCACAACCCAGAGACTGACTGGGACTAACAAAGCCACAAATAAACCACAGATTCTAAGAGAAAAATTCGCATTTTCTATGTTAGGATTTCAACCCAGGGACTTTTTTATTTACAGGCTAATGTCTTACCTCTAAGGAGAAATGAAACAAAAATATGTAGAAAAAACGGTATGGATGAAGCTTTATATAATAAATGGACAGCACAAATTAGAACAACGTTTTGGCTCAATAGGCCTTCAGCAGGAACAAACATACAACACAAACATATATATATATGTTTTTTAAAAAAAGTAATTTTTTAAAAATAATAATTTCGAACTAGAACAAAAAATAAAAAATGGAATAAAATGACTTCCTTGTAAACTTCGATGTGGATTTTTTTTTTCTATTTTTTTTCTTTTCATTTCTCTTTACAATTAGTTTCACTGCAGCTTCGTATTTGTATGCATTTCTTTGCCTTGATCCTGTCTTACCTCTAGCTCTCCCACTCTCTCTTTTCCTAATTTCTTCTGTTATAATTTTGTCTGTTTTTGTCCTATTAAGTATTTTTCTAAGAAATTTCATTTCAGTAATTCTGTTCTTTCTAATCTCCTTTGCTCAAAATGTTGATGTTTGGCACTGGTAGCACGACATTAACAGAAATCATCATCATCAGGTACCATTCCTGCTGGCCCTAGATGATCATGTCTTTCCACAACTTTAAAGTACATAATAAAATAAAATCTAATAAAATAATCATAAAATAATCATAATATAATCATAACATAATCACAAATATTGTACAAAATTTCAGTTTTTGCATCTCTTATTGTCAAACGTACTGTAAGTAAAAAAGTAAAGTACTCCCGTCACACCAAGTGGCGTATAGGGAATATGGTGTTAGTGACCATAAATTTTACAGACCTTTGGCACATAATTTTTGGGGTAATGTGGTCGGTATTATGCCTGTGCTGCTTTACCTTCCCAGAAAAAAATCTGGTACCCATTAAAGGCTGGGTTAACCGGAAGCCATCGGTTGGGATCGAACCCTACCTCTTGTCCTTTGTAGTTCAATTCACTAACCACTGAGCTATCACAGCTCCCAATTGAACTGTACCAATGCAGAATTATGCTCAATTTATAATTCAGAGCTGAACAAAATTAGGAAGACTACTAAAGTACCATTAACAAACAGTTATGCATCTATAATTTTATAATTTTTTATTTTAGGTATATATTCACTCCCGTTTAGCACCCCTACCGGCTTATGTGAAGCCATTGGAGCAGGTGGTGGATGGTGTTGTGGGAGCAGCTGACAAGTAGTGCCGGTTATGGTCCCCACTCCATGATGGCAAGCAGAGGATGTCATGTATAGAGACAATGGCTGTGATCTCCGACTAATACAGTCACTGCCAAGAAGGAAAGGAATGGCAAACTACCTTCTTATATTGCCTAGAATAATCATGTCAAAACACAGGAATTTCTCAGAAGAATGTTGAAAGTTCCCTTGACAGCTAAAAAGACCAATGAGGAAATTCTCAAACAGGCCAACACAAAATGGGAGCTCCTAAGAAACATCAGAAAGAAACAATCAACATCTTTCGGGCACATCATGAGAAGGGAAAATTTGGAATACTTGGTTACAACTGGCAAAATACAGGGAAAGAGAGATTGCGGATCACAAAGAGAGAAAATGCTGGATAGCTTGGTGGCATGGCATGGAAAAGTGTCAATAACAGAACTGATACAATGCATTGTTGATAGAAGATTGCGGAAGGACATGATCGCCTACACCAACCGGTATGACACATGATGATATTGATTACTTAATTATTTAAGCTGCCATGTAATTACATTTCATTGTGTAAATCTTCTTCAATAAATCAGATAAACATCGGGTGTGGTGCAGAACCTACGTCAAAATATCCAGTCAAACTGGAATACTCAACAGATGGTGGCTCATCGTGGTCCCTGCTTGGACCAAACTGTGCTGAGAGGACACTGGCCTCCTGTTTTGAGAGCTCTCTTCCAAAGACAGTCTACTATGCTGGTGATAGTGTATATTGGCAACGTGTTGTTGTGCCCTTAGATCATCTCCACATTTGTGGGTAAATAACCTTATTTATTTCGCTCCAAAATATTTTAAAATATTCTTTATTCTTTCTACACCTCATTTTTCTTCTTTTTTTTTTCTTTCTATCAATGATCCACTAAATCCATGATCCACTAAATCCATGATACACTAAATCAATGATACACTAAATCAATGATACACTAAATCCATGATACACTAAATCAATGATCCACTAAATCAATGATACACTAAATCCATGATACACTAAATCCATGATACACTAAATCAATGATACACTAAATCAATGATACACTAAATCCATGATACACTAAATCCATGATACACTAAATCCATGATACACTAAATCAATGATACACTAAATCAATGATACACTAAATCCATGATACACTAAATCCATGATACACTAAATCCATGATACACTAAATCAATGATACATTAAATCCATGATACACTAAATCCGTGATACACTAAATGCATGATCCACTAAATCCATGATACACTAAATCCATGATACACTAAATCCATGATACACTAAATCCATGATACACTAAATCTATGATCCACTAAATCAATGATACACTAAATCCATGATACACTAAATCCATGATACACTAAATCCATGATACACTAAATCCATGATACACTAAATCCATGATACACTAGATCCATGATACACTAAATGCATGATCCACTAAACCCATGATACACTAAATGCATGATCCACTAAACCCATGATACACTAAACGCATGATCCACTAAACCCATGATACACTAAATGCATGATCCACTAAACCCATGATACACTAAATGCATGATCCACTAAACCCATGATACACTAAATGCATGATCCACTAAATCCATGATCCACTAAATCCGTGATCCACTAAATCCATGATCCACTAAATCCATGATACACTAAACCCATGATACACTAAATCCATGATACACTAAATCCATGATACACTAAATCCATGATACACTAAATCAATGATACACTAAATCAATGATACACTAAATCCATGATACACTAAATCCATGATACACTAAATCCATGATACACTAAATCAATGATACATTAAATCCATGATACACTAAATCCGTGATACACTAAATGCATGATCCACTAAATCCATGATACACTAAATCCATGATACACTAAATCCATGATACACTAAATCCATGATACACTAAATCTATGATCCACTAAATCAATGATACACTAAATCCATGATACACTAAATCAAGGATACACTAAATCAATGATACACTAAATCCATGATACACTAAATCCAGGATACACTAAATCCATGATACACTAAATCCATGATACACTAGATCCATGATACACTAAATGCATGATCCACTAAACCCATGATACACTAAATGCATGATCCACTAAACCCATGATACACTAAACGCATGATCCACTAAACCCATGATACACTAAATGCATGATCCACTAAACCCATGATACACTAAATGCATGATCCACTAAACCCATGATACACTAAATGCATGATCCACTAAATCCATGATCCACTAAATCCGTGATCCACTAAATCCATGATCCACTAAATCCATGATACACTAAACCCATGATACACTAAATCCATGATACACTAAATCCATGATACACTAAATCCATGATACACTAAACCCATGATACACTAAACGAATGATCCACTAAATCCATGATCCACTAAATCCATGATCCACTAAATCCATGGTCCACTAAATCCATGATACACTAAATCCATGATACACTAAACCCATGATACACTAAACGCATGATCCACTAAATCCATGATCCACTAAATCCATGATACACTAAACCCATGATACACTAAACGCATGATCCACTAAATCCATGATCCACTAAATCCATGATACACTAAATCCATTATACACTAAATCCATGATCAACTAAATCCTTGATCCACTAAACCCATGATCCACTAAACCCATGATACACTAAATCCATGATACACTAAATCCATGATCCACTAAAATATCCATGATACACTAAATCCATGATCCACTAAACCCATGATACACTAAACCCATGATACACTAAACCCATGATACACTAAATCCATGATCCACTAAATCCATGATCCACTAAACCCATGATACACTAAATCCATGATACACTAAATCCATGATCCACTAAAATATCCATGATCCACTAAACCCATGATACACTAAATCCATGATCCACTAAATCCATGATCCACTAAATCCATGATCCACTAAACCCATGATCCACTAAACCCATGATACACTAAACCCATGATACACTAAATCCATGATCCACTAAATCCATGATCCACTAAACCCATGATACACTAAACCCATGATACACTAAATCCATGATACACTAAATCTATGATACACTAAATCCATGATCCACTATCAACCAGTTTGAAAACTGGCTATGGCCAGATTAATTTTTATGATCAAAACAAAATAAAATCAAAATGGAATTAACAGAGCATCTATTTAGATTTAGAAAGAATGATGGGACAAAAGAAGCCATCTTCTGCATGAAAATGTTAAAGAAAATTGGGTTTAAGGAAAAGAAGACTTGTAGGGAAGTTGAAAATGAAAAACTTATGACTTTTGATCGGGAAGTTTGAGAAAGTTTGTCAGTGGTGCCCCAATGACTCACAGAGGTATTAGAAGAAGAGGAAGAGTACCTTGTTAATGAGACCATTGTTAAATCTTCAGAGAGTGGGTAGCTAATTTGATATCCAACATTCAGCTTTCTGTACTCTTTTCCTTTTAGATGTCACCCATTAAGTGGACATAAATGCATTGTGTCACTAGTTTTACAGCAAAGCTTTGATATTTGCAGCCTTTAGGCTCAACACATCTGTCATTGTGTCACTAGTTTTACAGCAAAGCTTTGATATTTGCAGCCTTTAGGCTCAACACATCTGTCATTGTGTCATTAGTTTTGCAGCAAAGCTTTGATATTTGCAGCCTTTAGGCTCAACACATCTGTCATTGTGTCACTAGTTTTACAGCAAAGCTTTGATATTTGCACCTTTAGGCCCAACACATCTGTCATTGTGTCACTAGTTTTACAGCAAAGCTTTGATATTTGCAGCCTTTAGGCTCAACACATCTGTCATTGTGTCACTAGTTTTACAGCAAAGCTTTGATATTTGCACCTTTAGGCTCAACACATCTGTCATTGTGTCACTAGTTTTACAGCAAAGCTTTGATATTTGCAGCCTTTAGGCCCAACACATCTGTCATTGTGTCACTAGTTTTACAGCAAAGCTTTGATATTTGCACCTTTAGGCTTAACACATCTGTCTTTGTGTCACTAGTTTTACAGCAAAGCTTTGATATTTGCAGCCTTTAGGCTCAACACATCTGTCTTTGTGTCACTAGTTTTACAGCAAAGCTTTGATATTTGCAGCCTTTAGGCTCAACACATCTGTCTTTGTGTCACTAGTTTTACAGCAAAGCTTTGATATTTGCAGCCTTTAGGCTCAACACATCTGTCTTTGTGTCACTAGTTTTACAGCAAAGCTTTGATATTTGCACCTTTAGGCCCAACACATCTGTCATTGTGTCACTAGTTTTACAGCAAAGCTTTGATATTTGCAGCCTTTAGGCTCAACACATCTGTCTTTGTGTCACTAGTTTTACAGCAAAGCTTTGATATTTGCAGCCTTTAGGCTCAACACATCTGTCTTTGTGTCACTAGTTTTACAGCAATGCTTTGATATTTGCACCTTTAGGCCCAAAGCATCTGTCATTGTGTCACTAGTTTTACAGCAAAGCTTTGATATTTGCACCATTAGGCCCAAAGCATCTGTCTTTGTGTCACTAGTTTTACAGCAAAGCTTTGATATTTGCACCTTTTGGCCCAACACATTTGTCATTGTGTCACTAGTTTTACAGCAAAGCTTTGATATTTGCACCTTTATTGACCTTGACTATTTTTGCAAAGAGGCTAAACAAGGAAGATTATTTCATTCTTTAGAAAACCCTGAGAATAGGACAAGACACATTTTGGATTTATCTAAACGGTCATTTAATCGCTGGATTCAAGTACGTGACCGTCAATGTTCAAAATATACAAAATCACAAGGAAGAGCAAAAATGTTGGATAATTTCGACAGTGAACTTATTAGAAGTGAAATTCGCAAAATGTTGGGTATGAATGAAACTGTTACAATAAGAAAATTAAAAGTTTCGCTGAAAAAGAACAACAGTATTGAAATATCAAAGTCTACATTATGGAGGAATGTGAGAACTGCAGGCTTTACATTCAGAAAGTATTCCAATGGACGAAACATCATCTGTGAGAAGCCACATATAGTAGTCATGAGAAGCAAGTACTTACGTGAAGTAAAAGAGGTGCGCAAGCAAGGTTATGATATTGTGTACTTGGATGAAACATGGATCAATGCTCACCACACTAACCAAAGGGATGGCAGTCATCAGATGGAAAGATTAAGAGATTAATACCTAGCAGCAAAGGACAGCGCTTGATGTACTTACCTGCTCATGCAGGTAGTCGACAACATGGACTAATACAGAATGCAGAGCTCATTTTTCTTTCAAAATCCATAGACAATCGGGATTATCACTCTGAGATGAATGGTCACATATTTAGACATTGGATTGAAAATTCTGTTCTCCCATCACTAGATCGACCATCTTGCCTAATAATGGACAATGCAGTGTACCACAACATTGTTGCACTTGAAGATAAAGTCCCGACGTCATCCAGTACAAAAGATGCTATTAAGATATGGCTCACAAAGGAGCACATACAATTTAATAACATGTACTTAAAACCTGAATTACTATCTCTAGTAAAGCAAAAACAAAGGACAAAGATTTTTCAAATAGATAAGATTATCCAAGAGCACGGTCATATAAATTTGAGGCTGCCACCTTACCATGCTCATTTAAATCCAATAGAACTAATCTGGGCAAAATTAAAAGGACAAGTGGCAGATGAAAATACAACATTCAAAATATGCGATGTAAACACTCTTGCTAATCTCGTTTTATTAAATATAGACAAAGATTATTGGGCTAAATGTGAAGACCACATCTTAAAACAGGAAGAGGAATATTGGAAAAATGATGGTTTGTGGAATGTTCAACCCCAAACAGTTATTAATCTTTTAGACTCGTCTGATTCAGAATGAAAGTATATAGCCCCCACAATGTTGGCCCCTATATTACCTTAAATTAGTTCAACAAACGGTCCTTTTCAGGACCATACAACTATGAAAATTGGACATACAGGTATACCTTGATATTATCGTCCGTCCTCGAACTGAGAAGACAATAATTCTCCTGGTGTTTTGTGTTATTCAGTTATTTCCCCATTACGGCCACGCCTTTAGCTAGTGAAAATTAATCATAGACCAGCAACTACGGTAATTTCTATTATTTAGGGGTTCACAATTTACAATTTTGACAAACATCAAAGAAATTCGCCGCTTTAAGAAAACTGCAGCTGCAAGATATTTGTTAAATATACATTTAAAGGGTCTTTTGCATTCTAATAACATTTGGAAAATTTCAACAGTTTTTAACAAACGGTTACTGAGCAATAGCATTTTGAAGTTGGGCATGTGATTTGAAACGAGCTATAGTTTTACAGCAAAGCTTTGATATTTGCACCTTTAGGCCCAACATATCTGTCTTCAGCATGGATAGATTTGATTAAGAAATTTTGCTTGGATAGCAGCCATTTTTGGCCTTCTCTTTCCTGCTTTTCACTGCAAAGAAGACTGAGGAAAATCCATTCACCCATAGATACAACACTGTATTGGGTATGCATGGTATTATCAACATATTTTATATTCTGTAAAACCACATTTCTACAGCCTCCAGTGATCTTCTTGTCGGTTGTCCTATTGTCCATGATTCACATCCATATGTTAAGACTGGCTCTACATTACATTTAAGAACTCTTTTTATTGTTTCTATTGTCAAAAATGGATTGCACAGTATCTTCCTCATTTTTTGTAAAGCTGATTTTGCCTAAGACACTCTGCATCTCACCTCTGTTGTACATCTACCATCTGAGGTTAAAATTGTTCCCAGATATTTTAATTCATTTACCTGTTTTAATATTGTTCTACTTATTTTTATTGTGCATTGCGGTGATGTCTTTTTCTTTGTTGTTACCATTACTTCTGCCTTTCAAGCCGTTATAACCAGCCACAATTATTTGCAATAAATGGGAGCACATTATTAACCCTAAAAAATAATATAAAACATTCTTTATTACTGACAAAATGAGGTCCATTGAAACAAAATACGTGCCAGATAAAACACATCATCTGCTTTACTTGAAACACAGATTTGTGAAACAGAAATATAATTAACCTTTTCCTGACCACTAACCAACACATCGGCTCCACTTATGAAGGTACTTGGGGACCAAAACCGACACATCGGCTCGGACCGAGTATGGTTGAATATTTTAAAGTAAAGTAACAATTCTGTATAAAAATTCCCCAATAATTGTACTCGATATCTAGAAGAAGCTTCATAATTACTTCCTTCGATTGCTACATGGTATTTTCTTTGTTAAGTAGATAGAATGGTTGAATTTTTGATGTAAATGTGTGTTTATTTCTGACAAATAGTGGCCACACCAACTGCTAATTAGTAGTCTACTATTTCTTGTGCCTAATTTCATTTTTTGTTGACATAAATGCATCAAGTAAAGTTTATTTTGAAGAACTTTGGATTATTAGTTTGTATAAAATTTTGGAGAAGAATGGATAGCAGCACACTTATAGTCAGGGAAAATGGAGTTATGTAAAATATGATATTTTGAATTACAAATTATTTGCCTTTGGATATTTCTATACTATTTATAGTAAATAATATATATTTTTCCTTTAGATATCATCAATCGATTGCTATTTTCATTTTCTGCAACCATTTTCCTTTCCAGTGATGTATAGCATGTACCATATTTAACTGTGTTATTGTGTTAAATTGTAAATTGGAAAAGTCATGTGATGGAATTTTTTCTAAAGAAAACCTAAATTCTGCCAAAGTCCGGAAAGAGTTAAATAGTTCATGAAACACGTTGGTATAACACCGACCACATTACCCAAAATATGATGTGGCACAGGTCTATAAAAAATATGTAAACTAACACCATAATCCCTTCTCTGCCATAGGGTGTGAGTCTTCTTTCTTTTCTTACCTGAGACAAGCTAATTAAGGAGGTGCTGTTATGTTTTCATAATTTAATCCATTAAATTTGTATTGTTTAATTAGTATTCTTGAAAAATAACAGCCAGTAAAAGTAACAGTGACTTTAACCCTTTAAGCCCTGATGTTTTGTTGTTGCGATTTAACAAATATTTTATGTTTCAATCATCATCATCATCATGTGCCATACTGGTTGGCGTAGGCGATCATGTCCTTCCACAATTTTTTATCTACCATGCATTGTATCAGTTCTGTTGTTGACTGTTTTCCATGCCATGACACCAAGCTATCCAATATTTTCTCCCTTTGTCATCTGCGATCTCTCCTTCCCTATATTTTGCCAGTTGTAAGCAGGTATTCTAACTTTCCTCTTCTCATGATGTGCCCATAAAATGTTGATTACTTCTTTCTGATGTTTCTTAGGAGCTCCTTTTTTGTGTTGGCCTCTATGAGAATTTCCTCATTTGTTTTTTTAGCTGTCCAGGAAACTTTCAACATTCTTCAGAGAAATCCCATCTCTGTGGCCTCTAATCATCTTTTCATTTGTTTGTTTACTATCCATAGTACATTTTTATAGGTCAGAATTGACTCTATAAAGCACCGATGAACTCTCTTTCTCACTTCTATTGACACAGACGTGTTGCATAAGACGTTTGCCATTTTCTGAAATGCTATTTTGGCCTGAGCTATTCGCTTTTTATTTCTATGGTACATCTTCCATCTGATGTTATTGTGCTCAAGTATTTGACTCGTCGCACTTCGTTTCAGATTTGTCCTGTTTATTTTTATGCTGCATGACGGTGTTGATTGTTTCTTCGATATGACCATTACTTCTATTTTCTTACTAATCACACTGAGACCTTTCTTGATGCTTTCTTTTACTATTATGTCTTTCATTTCTTGTAGTTCATTCTCTGTCTCTGCTATTGAGACTGTGTCATCCGCATATCGCAAACTGTTTATCTTGTGGCTGTAGACTTCAATTCCTTTTTAAGCTTTTTTTTAAATTTACTATTGATCTCATAATATTTCTGCTGTAAAGTAAAATCAATATCAATCACAGTAATGACCTCTAACAACAATCTATCTATCTATTGACCTTTCGAGCCGTAGCCGGCCCATAGGGCGTAGACCAAGATACTCCTTCTCTTTTCTAAATGTTTATTCTAGCAGTATAGTAACAAAAAACGAGCCAGTTAGACAATTTGAAAATGAAAGTAAACGACCCCTATCTGGGAGGTTACTCTGCCACAGCCACCTGATGGTGATTCCCAGTTATATAGTCTACTGGACCCACAAGTCTCACCAGGAAACCATGCTTGCTAACTGAAATAATGTATCAAATATGAAGTGGAACTTTAGGGTCCTGTAAGGGCTGAAAGGGTTAATGCCAGCAACCTGATGGTGATGGTGAAAATTTACTATACTTTGTATGCTCTCATGGTAAAAATGAGCTCTATTCATTCTGCTACCTTAGAACACTTCGATTCCGCTGGTTTCAAGGCAAAATTCCAGTGAGTGACTATGGGCCTGAGTGGGCACTGGACAACGTCTACATTGGGATGGCCTGTCCAGACCACTGCAATGGGCATGGCTATTGTTTAGGTATTGTTGGAAGTCTTTGTTTTTGCTACAACATTGCCCACAAATATTTTTTACAACATTGCACAGAATTATTTTTTGCAAAATTACACAGAATTATTTTTTACAAAATTGCACAGAATTATTTTTTACAAAGTTACACAGAATTATTTTTTTACAAAACTGCACAATTATTTTTTACATTGCATGCAATTATTTTGTACAAAATTGCAGATAATTATTTTTATACAATATGGCACAGAATTATTTTTTACAAAATTACACAGAATTACTTTTACAACATTACACAAAATTAATTTTTATAACATTACATAGAACTGTTCATTCAACATAATTTAAAATTGTATGTCTGACAGTGTATAGAACTATTTGTCAAACATTAAATAGAACTATTTTTACATCATTGCATAGAACTATTTGTTTTACATCATTACATAGAATTATTTTTGCATAATTTCATAGAACTGTTTTTACGTTATTACATAAGACTAACATGTAATTATTTTAGAATATTTTATTAAACTATCTATATTTTTACATTATCCCATTTTGGGGTATGGATGTAATATGTAGTCTTCAAGATGTGAGATAACATTTGGTGTGCTACTTCACAGGTGGTGTTCTCTGTCAGTGCGATGCAGGCTACAGTGGTCCGACCTGCGTGGCTGAGCAACCTCATCCGTCATACCTCAAAGATGATTTTGAAAGTTTGGATGTCATAATCAGACCTCAGACAGACTTTCTGTTGCCCTCATCTCTCTCAGACAGTAGGTAAAGCAATCTCTTTCAGAAAATAGCAAGCACTTTTGTCCTTACTTATAAAATGGGATATTATTTGTATCCTTATTTATGATATGGAATATTACTTTTATCCTTGCTTATAATATGGGATATTATTTTCATCCTTACTTATAATGTTAGTATACTACCATCTTCACTTGAAATGTTGGTATACTACCAACTTCACTAATAATGTTAGTATACTACTTTCATCTTCACTTATAATGTTGGTATACTACTTTCATCTTCACTTATAATGTTGGTATATTACTTTCATCTTCACTTATAATGTTGGTATACTACTGTCCTGATGCACTATAGATAGAAGATTGTGGAATGACATGATCGCCTACGCCAACCAGTATGGCACATGATGATGATGATGATAATGATACTACTTTCACCTTTACTGATAATGTTGGTATACTACTTTCATCTTTACTTATAATGTTGGTATACTACTTTCATCTTCACTTATAATGTTGGTATACTACTTTCATCCTTACTTAAAATGTTGGTATACTACCATCTTCACTTGTAATGTTAGTATACTACTTTCATCTTCACTTATAATGTTGGTATACTACTTTCATCCTTACTTAAAATGTTGGTATACTACCATCTTCACTTGTAATGTTAGTATACTACTTTCATCTTCACTTATAATGTTGTTATTCTACTTTCATCTTCACTTATAATGTTGGTATACTATTTTCATCCTTACTTTTAATGTTGGTATACTACTTTCATCTTCATTTATAATGTTGGTATACTACTTTCATCCTAATTTATATTGTTGAAATATTACTTTCAGTTTATCTTATATAACATTTCAATGACTGTCTCAAATAATTACCACAACAGTCAAGATTGTAAGTAGAATGATTATCCTCTTGTGCTGAATGGCCTTAGAGAAGTACAGAGAGTAACAGTGTTATCCATAAAAGTTACAGTATGCAGGTGTGTTTGTATGGCTGTGTGCTAGCTTGACAACTCAAAGGTTATGGGTTTGTTCCTGGACAGACCAGCTTCAGTTAAAGGTTTCAAAAATAGATCAATCAGGCAATAGAATTAATTAGGAATCAGCACAGGTCAACTTACTTTAAAATAGTTATAGTTATAGATTTAGTTATTCGAAGGCCCCGGGGCCTTTATCACTGCAAATGACTGAAAATCCATAACTGTTCAACCGCCCGTGCCAGTGGAATCATTTGGATTAACATCTCATTGAATATCCAAACAAAGAAAGGCAGTTGCAGTCCCCATCATAGCAAACAACAGTACGCGTCAAAAGACATAAGGTGTATCAGCACTGAAAGTGAACGCAGCTGAACTGTCCTTCATCATATGATATCATCATATGATATCATCATATGATATCAGCAAAGAAACACCCTCTGGATGAAACACACAGCTCACGGTGTGCACAGAGCACTAAACTCAGTAGCTTCTGCAGCAAGTCGGATTTGGAATATTCGGAAATTGCAACAAGGAACACTTTAATCTAATCAACCATTAGTATCATCAATAATCAAGAAAAGATGATGGACATATGTTAGATATGTGATGAGAAGAAATAATAACTGAATAATGAAGCAAGCCCTCATGTGGGAAACAACAGGAGGAAAAGAGGGCAACCCAGAGATACACTAAGAAGAACATTGATCAGAGAGGCAAAGGCAGCAGGAATCGACTCCCTCAATGAGATTGAGATGCTTGCACAGAACAGAGACAAATGGCAAGATTTGATAAAAGATCTTTGTAAGGATTGAGACTGCTAGATAGAAAATGAGAAAGAGTATCTGGGTCTATGCCCTATGGGTCGGCCATGGCTCGAAAGGTCAATAGATAGATAGAAACTAAACTAAACTTTCATTCTTTCATGTCCAGGAGAGAAACATGTAAACCCCTGATGGGTGAATGTCTTTATTTACTTTATTACATGATCCTTTAATGCCTCACACATCCATAATGAATTTTCCAAGGCAGGGATGCTATAGTTTTAGACTGTTAGTGTCTTTAGTTTCACTTCTGATATTTACACTATGTCATTAGTTCGGGTTGATATCGAAACAGTTGGGACATTCCTATATCCTCTCTGCCCTTCCAGCAACCATAGAAGTGTTTATATACTGATTGTTCCTGTCCTGTATTGATTGAACATATTGATTGTTCCTGTTCTGCATTGCTTGAACGTGTTGCAATCTTTTCCACTGAGGATGCTTTTTCTTCTTTCACCTTTCATGGCTCCACATTCCACCATTCCTTTTAAATGTAGATTATCTAATTACTATGTTTAATAATGTGTGTGTGTTGAGCTTCTTTCTGCTTATTGTACACCCAGATACACAAGTTGGCGTTTTTTTATTATTTTATGAGAACTGTTATAGGTAAATGTGCTAATTATTATATTTGTTGAAGAATATATAAATTATTATTTTAGTTTGAGAATGTATAAATTTGTTTGATTTGCCAGCTAGACAGGATGTGAATGAACGTAATTGGCAATACTGGTCAAGTGGTCACCCTACTGAGCATCCTGACTGTGGAAAAGTCTTCACTGGCGCAAACTTTGTCCATGATAACGAGGGGCAGAGAACTCTAACATCAGTTCCCTTGGATTTGTCAAAAGCCAAGTAATTGTTGTACTTAACCCCAGCACTGAAGTTTTTATTTTCTCAGATTAATTTATTT
Organism: Megaustenia siamemsis; assembly: GCA_032433765.1. Classification (NCBI taxonomy): domain Eukaryota; kingdom Metazoa; phylum Mollusca; class Gastropoda; order Stylommatophora; family Ariophantidae; genus Megaustenia; species Megaustenia siamemsis. Next base: position 13,830,264 of record JAVIAB010000091.1, on the reverse strand, counting down.
TCTCAGTTTATTTTATTTTCTCTTATTATTTTATTTTCTCAATGTAGTGAACAGACTTGTTTCTTCATTATTTGATTAAATGCACATTTTCAATTGCTTTTTTCTTAAATCTAATACACCTTTTCTCTCTCTCTCTCTCTCTCCCTCTTTCTCTCTCTCTCTCTTTTTCTTTCTTTCTTTCTTTGTGTCATTGGAACATGAATATCTGCAACCATCAAAATCTGTCTCTCTTTGTTTCTCATAGCTGGATGAGAGTCAGCAACATCAAGACCTCTTTCTATCTTTTTTTTTCCTATGTTATCTTCCCACCTCTTCAATTGTCTACCATTTCTTCTTATTTCTCTCATAGTTCTCTTTATTGCTTTCTTTAGTCATCATGATGAACATTACATCAATTAATTGAAGCCCTTTTGGCCCATTTTTGGAGAATAGGCCATGTGCAAGACCCCTCAATCCATCCATTTTCTTGGACATTTTCTCTACATCTCTCCTGTCTTGACCAATTGCATTTGCAATTTGGCATTCTACATTGCTAATTTTATAACAAAATCAAATTATTTAAAACTTATTGTATAATTTATCCTCTTTCGCAATGAATACTTAAGAGAATGAGCATACTTGATGATAGATCACAACAGCTGGGACTGAAAATAAATAGAGATAAGACCAAACTTGTGAGAAATAATGCAGTTGGCAACAACCAAATAACAATATGAGAAATACCTCTGCTAGACGTACAATCTTACAGTACTGCTGTCTGCTGGACAGTAATATAGACAAAGAGGGAGAAACAGAAAATGATGCCAAAATAAGGATATCAAAATAAGGATATCAAAAGCAAGAGGAGCATTCGTTGCACTGGGAAACATTTGGACGTCCAAAGAAATTAGGTTAAATACAAAAATAAAAATGTTCAACTCCAATGTTAAGTCAGTATTATTATATGGAATATAATGATATATTGAAACATGGACAACAAGAAAAATGACAATCATGAAGATACAGACCTTCATTAATGGATGCTTGCACAAAATAAAAGGATGGGAATGGCTGGAGAAAATCACTAACATAGAATTATGGAAATGTACCAGTGGATAAAGAGATACAGTGAAGACAATGACGCTGGATAGGACACACACTGCGGAAGCCAACTGAGAGTATTACACAACATGTCCTTTTCTTAAATTCCCAAGGAAAAAAGACAAAGAAGACCAACATTTTTTTTGGAAAAGACAGATGGAAGCAGAGATGAAGATGATGAGGAAGACATGGAATGAACTTAAAAGAATGACAAGAAACAGAATGGCTTGGAAAGTGTTTGTTGAAGACCGATGCTCTACAGGGAGCTAAAAGGTAGAAGTAGAAGAAGACAATTAATATTTAGTTCAGTGGTTAGTGAACTTGACTACAAAGGACAAGAGGTCGGGTTCAATCCTGATCGACGGCTTCTGATGAACCCCAGCCTTAAATGGGTACCTGATTTTTTTTTCTGGGAAAGTAAAGCGGCACAGGCGTAATATCAACCACACTACACCAAAAAATCATGTGCCGAAGGTCTATAAAAAAATTATGGTCACTAAACCCATATTCCCTATACGCCATGTGGGGGTCAAGGCACAGAAATGCAAATAAATGCATAAAAATATGAAGCTGCAGTGTCATCTATAAATTACGTAATGTAAAGCTTTAACCATACCATTTTTTCTATTTTTTTTTCAATGCTCCCTATACACCATGTGGCATGACGGGGCTCTACTTTTTTAAATTTACAATTAATATTTGCTGTGTATCTACACCAGCAAAGGTCATGAATGGGATGGTGCAACAGAGCTCTTTATTGTTTAACCATAGTTTCTCATCTGCTTCGGACTGGTGGTATTTTTGCTATATTTTGTGTTTTCAAGTACCTCTTTCTGGTCTGGATTTTCATTTATAGAGACCACGGTGAGCCGGTTGCTTTCACCTGACCACAAAGGCAACATGGTTGTGGTGCTGGTGTGCAGAATTTTGTGCTGCAGGTGATGGACCTTTGATTGAAGTGGAGGAGTACCAGGAGCCGTGGTGCCCTGGGATGAGATGTGTGATCCACATTCAACTGCAATTTGCCACCAGTTGGACTACAGTCGGATCGAGTGTTTCACCGAAGAGGAGGCTTTCTTTGTTGAGACAACAATTCTTGGGAAATGCTCACTGATCATGAAGTCTACACAGATTTGGTGTGGGGACATGGAGGTTCCTGCTGCCTGCATTGACCATTAAAGTGACCCTGAAGTGTGCATCATGAGCTGTGCACCATTTTTCAAAGTGCAACTCATTCACTAGAATATTATGAACAATTAGGATGACCACTCTGTTGGTTACTGGGACAGGGACTGAGCAAATGAATGCCCCACCTGTAGTAGTACAATTCCATTCCAAAGTCAAAGTCTTTCTCACTACTCTCTTTATTAATTATACCCTACTACATTCTGAACTAATCCTACTTTCCTTTTCATTTTAATCTCAAACAGCACTATTCAGTTTTACCTGCAGCTTGGCTGTAACAAAACAGTCAGCAAGTTATCCCCTCCTGTTTTTCTGCAATATTCAACAAATGGAGGCATCAGATGGACATCTGTTGAGCAGTTTGACTTTAATCCTGAAAGTAACAAACCTAAATACATCGCTGTGCATGTTCCACGAAGTGCTCAGACAAACATCACACAGGTGCGGTGGTGGCAGCCGTCAACGGATGGGAAGTATCCTGACAAATGGGCTATTGACCAGGTCAGTTTAACCCTAGATTATGATACCATAGTAAAAATTACAGCATCAAAACACAAATTCCTCAAAATTTTACATTTTGCTGCTTTCAAACATTACCTTCCTTCCATGTACCTTCCTAATTACATTTCTAGTGACTCCTGAGTGGTCTAATTTTGTTTCCATTACTGTTGGATTTTTTTATTTCTTTATTTTTTTTAGATCTGAGATACATCATTTAATGTGAAAAAAAAATTGATAATTTTCAACAAATTTGTTGTATGTGACTAGGGAAATTACCTTACTCAGCGGCAGACATCAAACAACCTCTTGTGACTCAGGAAACACAGCGAATAACGTTATGAGGTAGCCAAATATACTAATGGATATATGGTGACCAAACTGATAGACATTGTAACATGTCCAGACCATGAGGTGAAACTCTGGTCATAACTCAACCTGATCCAGGAATTTTTTAGTGCCCGTGTTTTGCCTAGTGTGAACTTAGTGTCTGTGTGTCAAAATTTCAGAGAAAATACTATTTTTAGAACACCTAATGTTACATTTAAGTGGTAGTAATTTTTGAAACGTATCGTAACTGGGAGAGTTACATATAGGTATCGTAATCTCTGGTTAATTATATTAGATTGTCATGCAACATATAATGTCATAGAGGAGTGTGTTATAATACATTAACATAATATGTCAAGGAACATAATAATCTGAAAAGTGAACATGAATATAGTGAATGCTTTGTGTTATCAGCCGATTCATTCCGCTCTTTAGGTTTATATTGGTGGAAACTCTCAAGGGGCAGAGATGCTTCAGGATGATCCAGGTCAACCACCGAGCACAGTATGGTTGGAGTATCCAGGTGCCAGGGTTGAGCCTTATTGTGGATCTGAGGGAGCAGCTCTTTATTTCAAAGGTTTGCATCAAATTGTCATGTTTAGTGCATTCACTACCAAGGGGTTTAACACATTCACTTCTAAGGGGTTTAACACATTCACTACCAAGGGGTTTAACACATTCACTACCAAGGGGTTTAACACATTCACTTCTAAGGGGTTTAACACATTCACTACCAAGGGGTTTAACACATTCACTACCAAGGGGTTTTACACATTCCCTACCAAGGGGTTTTACACATTCACTACCAAGGGCTTTTACACATTCACTACCAAGGGGTTTAACACATTCACTACCAAGGGGTTTAACACATTCACTTCTAAGGGGTTTAACACATTCACTACCAAGGGGTTTAACACATTCACTACCAAGGGATTTTACACATTCACTACCAAGGGGTTTAACACATTCGCTACCAAGGGGTTTTACACATTCACTACCAAGGGGTTTTACACATTCCCTACCAAGGGGTTTTACACATTCACTACCAAGGGCTTTTACACATTCACTACCAAGGGGTTTAACACATTCACTACCAAGGGGTTTAACACATTCACTACCAAGGGGTTTAACATGCTGTGACCATGATGTTTTTCTGAATAAAAAAAAATGTTGAATAACAATGAGAAAATAAATGAAAATTGATCTAAAGCACACATTTTGTTGAGATAATTTAACAAAGTTGGAAAAATGATTTCATAAGAAAAATATAAGTTTTAAGCAGAAATAACTGTGAAAACATCAATAAATTAAAAGCCACAAAATGCTGCTCTTGGTCTTTGCACACCGGCTACAAGCCCCATTGTGTGGCTCAAAGTACAGAATGTGTTAAACTGATGATAATTGTCTCTGAGTTAATTTTCTTACAAAAAAAAACAGATGAAAGTTCTCTCCTTGCTAATTTTCTTATAAATTGATGATAGTTCTTTCTGTGCCAGTTTTCTTATAAATAAACTGATGATAGCTCTCTTTGTGCTAATTTTCTTATAAATAAACTGATGATAGCTCTCTTTGTGCTAATTTTCTTATAAATAAACTGATGATAGTTCTTTCTGTGCCAGTTTTCTTATAAATAAACTGATGATAGTTCTTTCTGTGCCAGTTTTCTTATAATTAACTGATGATAGTTCTTTCTGTGCCAGTTTTCTTATAATTAACTGATGATAGTTCTTTCTGTGCCAATTTTCTTATAAATAAACTGATGATAGTTCTTTCTGTGCCAGTTTTCTTATAAATAAACTGATGATAGTTCTTTCTGTGCCAGTTTTCTTATAAATAAACTGATGATAGTTCTCTTTGTGCTAATTTTCTTATAATTAACTGATGCAATATAAAAGTAGCAGAGAAAGATATTATAGAATTATCATCATGACCAGGGGCCATATTGGAAATAATGTGTTGCCCATAATTCTCAGTGTTAACCTGGCTATACTGTCCAAGGCAATGGTCTACATGGCAATGAAATAGCTGATAAACTTGCTGGCAGCTCTGGCTTTGAGTGTGACCTTACTCTGAAGAAAGAGGACATTGCCAAGTTTGTTCTTCATTCCTTTAGAGAAGTGGAGGAGAATGGGTGGGACAATGATGTATATATTGAGAGACTGAGGAGTCTAAAGGTGGGACAATGATGTATATATTGAGAGACTGAGGAGTCTAAAGGTAGGACAATGATGTATATATTGAGAGACTGAGGAGTCTAAAGGTGGGACAATGATGTATATATTGAGAGACTGAGGAGTCTAAAGGTGGGACAGGGATATGGTCTATCTCGAGTGCTTAGTGGGGAAAAGCAGATGTATCTATAATCAATAGAAGTGAGAAAGAGAGTTCATCAATGCTACATAGAACCAATTCTGACCTATGGAAGTGAAGTATGGACAGTAGAAAAACAAATGAAAAGACGGTTAGAGGCCACAGAGATGGATTTCTCAGAAGAATGTTGAAAGTTCCCTCGACAGCTAAAAAGAACCATGAGGAATTTCTTAAAGAGGTCAACACAAAAAGAGAGCTCCTAAAAAACATCAGAAAGAAACAATCAACATTTTTTTGGCACACCATGAGAAGAGAAAAGTTGTAGTACTTGGTTACAACTGGCAAAATGAAAGGAAAGAGAGATCACGGACAACAAAGAGAGAAAATACTAGATAGCTTGGTGTCTTGGCATGGAAAACAGTCAAAAACAGAACTGATAAGATGCACTGTAGATAGAAGATTGTGGAAGGACATGATCACCTACACCAACCGGTATGGCACATGATGATGATGATCTATAATCAACATCTTATAGGAACAGTCACTCTGCCTACACTTCAAGAAATGCTGGGATGTGCAGTGGGGATGCTCAGACTACAATGAAACTGATTTCATGAATAGCACATTATTATATGACCATTAGTGCATTTATAATTGTTTAGTTTATGTCATGTTAAGATGGTTAAGTGAGAGGAGGAAAACCTCATTCCTAATCAAATACTATATGGTGAACTTACAAAGAAAAAGACAAATTGACAGGCCTGAACTACGATATAGAGATATTTGTAAATCATCTAAATATGACTTTTCCATTTGTGAAAATGACTAGGAACATCTGGCAAGAGATCGTACATCATGGAGAGCCTGTATTAAAAAAATGGCATAACATCATTTGAGGCTGTACTGTGGAAAAACATGGAAGAGAAAAGATTCATGAAAAAAAATTGAAAACCCTGACTTGTTCATTCTGTGGCCGTGTGTGTTTGTCAAACATTGGTATAATCAGCTATGAGAGAAGCTGTTTGACATAAAACAAAACCTTACAAAAAAAATTACACAATAGCCTCCACTAAACCATCTAACAAGACGAAAAGGGCCATTTATATATATATATATCACATCATCAAGTACCAGGCCTACTGGTGTAGGTGATCATGTCTCTCCACAACTTTCGATCACGACAGTTATTTATCATTTCTGTTGTTGACATTCTGCTAAGCCATTCTCTTAAGCTGTCTGGTATCTTTTCTCTTTACTTCCCTCTATCTTTTTGGTCCCTCAATTTTCCCAGTTGATACAATATATTCCAGCTGTGCTCTTCTCATTACATGGCCAAAAAATGATGATTGTCTCTTCCTAATATTGGAAATTAGCTCTCTTTTTGCTTTGACCTCTCTCAGAACATCTTCATTACTCTTCTTAGCTGTCCATGGTATTCTCAACATTCTTCTGTAAAACCACTTTTCTACAGACTCCAGTGATTTTCTTGTCTGTTGTCCTTTTGTCCATGAATCACATCCATATGTTAAGACTGGCTCTACATAACATTTAAGAACTCTTTTTCTTGTTTCTATTGTCAAAAATGGATTGCATAGTATCTTCCTCATTTTCTGGAAAGCTACTTTTGCCTGAGCCATTCTGCATCTCACCTCTTTTGTACATCTTCTATCTGAGGTTAACAAAGTTCCCAAATATTTAAATTCATTTACCTGTTTTAATATTGTTCCACTTGTCTTTATTTTGCACTGAGGTGATGTCTTTTTCTTTGTTGTTACCATTACTTCTGTCTTTCTGCTATTAAGGCCAAGTCCTTTATTTTTGCTTTCTTTCACTAGAATATATACATATATATAAGGGAGCCGCAATAGCTCAGTGGTTAGTGAACTGGACTACAAAGGACAAGAGGTAGGGTTCGATCCCAACCGACGGCTTCCAGTTCACCCAACCTTTAATGGGTACCGGATTTTTTTCTGGGAAAGAAAAGCGGCACGGGCGTAATACCGACCACATTACCCCAAAAATCATGTGTCGAAGGTCTGTAAAATTTATGGTCACTAACACCATATTCCCTAAACGCCACTTGGTGTGACTGGAGTACTTTACTTTTTTACTATATATATATATATAGTTCATGTGAAACATCACCTAAAAATATGTTCTTGGTAATTTTATTGTTAATCTAGCCACTAACACACTATTCATCATACAGAAATCAAGTCAGGGAAGAGAACCTTTACTTGTAGCCAATATCTCATTCTCTCGTGTTTCTCTCACAGAGAACATCTCTGCTGCTAAGTTTCAGAGACTGAATGAACTTCAAATACACTTCACGGAGAACAGTGAAACTTGAGATGAATAGTGTGAGCCACACTTGAGGCACCCTGTAGAAGATGGTCACTGGCCATGTGAAATAGAGGAAGTTTGTTATTGCTCCACAAATTGCCTTGTCTGTCTTGTTCATCTATGACATAAAAGAGAAGATAATGCAAACTGTAGAGCTTTTTCAAGAGCATTCCATTGCTCATTAATGTTATAAAGAACTTTCCTTTGTCCCTTTGTGTATAATGAACATTATGTTGCTCCTTGGTGATATAAAGAACATACAATTGACTCTTGGTGATATAAAGAACATTCTACTGTTCCTTACTGCTATAAATAGCATTCCAATGTCCCTTAATGTTATAAAGAACTTTCCTTTGTCCCTTTGTGCTAAAAAGAACATTTCACTGTTCCTTACTGCTATAAAGAACATTCCATTGTTTCTTGGTGCTATAAAGAAGAACATTCGATTGTCCCTTGGTCTATCTATTGACCTTTCGAGCCGTAGCCAGCCCATAGGACGTAGACCAAGATACTCCTTCTCTTATCTGTATTTTTGTTCTAGAAATTTTTTTATTCTTTTAAAGATATTTTATCAAATCTCGCCATTTGTCTCTGTTCTGTGCAAGCAGGTCTATCTCACTGAGGGAGCCGATTCCTGCTGCTCTTGCCTCTCTCAATAATGTTCTTCTTAGTGTTTCTTGGGGTTTTCCTCTTTTCCTCTAATCTGTTGTTTCCCACATGAGGGCTTGCTTTTTTTGTCCCTTGGTGCTGTAATCCCTTGGTTAATTAATGCTATAAGCAGACTGAGAATAAAAAACTAGAAATATATTATTTTTCGATTTTTCTTTTCTTCACCGACAGAAAGAGAACTAGAGAGATATGCTGTTACTGCAGACGTGAAAGTGGATGATGGCAGTGTCCTGCAGTTTGAACTGGCTTTGGGTTGTGAAACTGGGAAAGGAAAAGACCTTGGTTGCTTTGGTCAGTTGTTTTTTTTTTCTTGACCTCATTGCTTCATAATAATGTTAAGTATTTTCAGATAATAACAATATTTAAAAGTAACAAACAATCATCATGTGCCATGGTATTGATAGTGAAGCTGTACTACATAGGACAGAAGTCATAGTTCTCCCCGATTGACAATTTGTTGCTAGATCTTGTAGGTCTTGTTCATTTCTTAGTCCCATGATTGAGCCTTCCTTATTAATAGTTCTGCATAGCGATTCTCTTGGGAGCCATGAAAGCACAGGGGTTAGGGAACTGGACTACTAAGGACAAGAAGTCAGGTTCGATCCTGATCGATGGCTTCCAGGTTCACCCAGCCTTAAGTGGGTACCAGATTTTTTTCTGGGAAAGTAAAGCGGCACGGGCGTAATACCGGCCAGATTACCCCAAAAATCATGTGCTGAAGGTCTGTAAAAATTATGGTCAATAACACCATATTCCCTATACGCTACTTGGCGTGACGGGACTCTACTTTTTTTTCTTTAGCGATTCTCTTGGTCTTCCTTGTTTTCTTTTACCAGATGGTTTCCACATGAGTGCCTGATGGGGAAGTCTTTCTTGATTCATTCTCAGCATATGACCGATGTAATTCCAATATCTTTTTTCTTATAAAGCTCAACACATAGGTGGTAGAATTCTGTTTATATCTTTATCAATTGTACTTTCGCTGTGTGTTCATTTTCCTTCTGATCACAGTGTGGTGTACAGGGAAAACATTTCATTCCTATTTTTATTTTTATTTCTCATTCTAGTTCAAAATTGTTATTTTTTTATTATTTTTTATTTTTTATACACATCTGTGTGTGTGTTGTATGGTTGTTCCTGCTTAAGACCTATTGAGCCGAAAACTTGTTCTAATTTGTCTTGTCCACTTATTACGTAAAGATTTTATTTTGTTTATATTTTTTCCATTTCTCCATATTAGCTTTACCGCAGCTTGAAATTTTATGAATTTATATGCATTTCTCTGCTTTGACCCTAGTTAGATCTTTTGACTAACCCTCTAGAAAAATATTGAGAAACAGTATGTCCTGTGTGTGCTTGTGCACCTTAAAGAACCCCCTGGCAGTTTTAGGTTAAAAAGAGTTGGCTAAAAATGGCTGCTGGCTGGGCAGAAATTGTAAACTAATCAAATTTACCAGTTCTAAAGATGGAAATGTTGGGCCTAAAAGCACAAATATTGTGGGTTCTTATGGTAAGCTATTAACACAACACATCCTTGATGATGGAGGAACACAAAGAAGAGTAAGAGTAATGTCAGATGTAATAAGAAATACAGAGAGCGTATTGTTGACTAATGGAGTTGGAGATTAAAGATAGAAGATGGAGTTGGTTGGGTTAGACACAGATTGAGAAAGTTTTCATTGTTGCCTTGGTTGTTCTTTCAGATGTTGTCTTGCTTGTTCTTTCAGATGTTGACATGCTTGTTCTTTCAGATATTGTCTTGTTTGTTCTTTCAGATGTTGACATGCTTGTTCTTTCAGATATTGTCTTGTTTGTTCTTTCAGATGTTGACATGCTTGTTCTTTCAGATGTTGTCTTGCTTGTTCTTTCAGATGTTGACATGCTTGTTCTTTCAGATGTTGACATGCTTGTTCTTTCAGATGTTGACATGCTTGTTCTTACAGATGTTGTCTTGCTTGTTCTTTCAGATGTTGTCTTGTTTGTTCTTTCAGATGTTGCCTTGCTTGTTCTTTCACATGTTGCATTGTTTATTCTTTCAGATGTTGTCCTGGAATACAGTCTAGACTTGGGCAAGACCTGGAACTGGCTTCAGCCTGCTTGTCTCCCTTCTATGAATGGTTGTGGTAGCTACCATTCTGGTAGCATCTTCAGATCTGACTCTTTCATTGGCTGGCATCGAGTCACCATCCCAGTCCCGAAAGCTGCCTGGTAATGTTGATGTTTTAATATGACTCTAACTTATTTAATAACAATCAGGCAGGCATTAGTTGACACAAAGTGACAATCATGAAGATATAAGCCTTCATTAATGGATGCTTGCACAGAATAAAAGGATGAAAATGGCAGGACAAAATCACTAACATAGAATTATGGAAATGTACCAGTCAAATACCAGTGGATAAAGAGATACAGCGATGATGTTGGCACTGGATAGGACAAACGCAGCAGAAGCTAACTGTGAGTACTACACAACAGGCCCCTTTTTGGAATCCCCAAGGAAAAAGACAAAGAAGAAGACCAAAATATTCTTGGAGAAGACTGATGGAGGCAAAGATGAATATGATGGGGAAGACATGCAATGATCTTATAAAAATGGTAAGAAACAAAACAGCTTGGAAAGTATTTGTTGAAGCAATCAGTAAATGTCAGTAGATAATGTCAGGTGTATTGTTCTACAAACAGCATCTCTTGTGACTGAATCTGCCAATATTAGATCCACAGGTCCGGCCAAAGAAGGAGCATGTAGTACTGGACTCTTTTTTTTTTTCTTTTGACACTTGTCCTCTGATTTATTCATCAACTTTCTTTTAAATGTGGTTGTGATTCTTATCTCTCAGACTGTTTTCTTCCGTTCATCTAGCATACTTCATTTCATTGGTGATTTTTCTTTTTTTTATTCCTGAGTTTAACTTTCAGGTCTGGCATTGATTGGTAGTACAATGTTGGGATGAAGATTGTATTGTAGAGTATCTGTTTTGCCTCAAGAGCTATTTTCTTGTTGGACAATAATGGTGATGACTGTCTGATTATTTGACACGTATTATTACATCTTGAGTCTGTTTCTGTTGCTTGTGAATTGTTATTTGTCACTATTTTTTCCAAGATATTTAAATTCTTCCACATGTTTTTATTATCTACTATTTACCATTATGATGATGTTCTATTTTTTTCTTTTACAATGTTTGTGACTTTTGTTTTGTTGGTGTTGATTTTCATGTTGTATTGAGTACCTCTATCTGTCTGTCTACCTGCCTGTCTGTCTGTCTATTGACCTTTCGAGCCGTGCCCGGCCCATACAGCATAGATCTAGATACTCTTTGTCCATTGTCTATTCTTGATTACTGATAATACTAGTTGTTGATTGGTAATTTCTCTAATTTCCTCATTTGTTTTGAATTCGTTCCATGCTATACCAAGTATTTTCCTTAGACATTTATTTTCAAATGCATTCAGCTTTATTTCTATGTCCCTTGTTGTTTTCCAGCTCTCGCATGCAAACATAAGGATTGATAGTGCGTTTTACTTGAGTACCTCTACTGTTAAGTTTATTATATATTCTTGTAGGTTTTCTATATGTCCATGTTTGCAGTGCACTAATTTCACATTACTTTTGGGATGAATTCTTTAGGTCAAAACAGACGAGATTCAAGATTCAAGAACTTTCCAAGTTTTCTCCAAATCACAGATGGGCAGTGCAACATTTATATGTTGGGTCAGCTTGTCCTAACTGGTGCAGTGGGCATGGAAGGTGTCTAGAAAACCAGTGTTTGTGAGTACAAATTAATTTTTAAACCATGTTTATTTTATGAATACATAAATGTTAATGCCATGAAAAAATATACTAACATCAAAACAAGGGCTAAAACTAAGAATAGCAAGATGTTACATCTTCTCAATATTCCTGTATGGTGCAAAAACATTCACATTAGACAAGAAAACAGAACAGAAAATTGAAACCTTTGAAATGTGGATTTATAGAAGAATAAGTAGAATTGGATGGAAAGAAAAAAAAACAAATGATGCAGTTTTAAAACAGCTAAAAATTAAAAGAGAACTACTAAACACAATTAGAACAAGACAAATGATATTTTTCTATCTATTTATCTATTAATCTTTTGAGCTGTAGCCGGCCCATAGGGCATAGACCAAGATACTCCTTCTCTTATCTGAATTTTCGGTCTAGCCGTTTTTAATTCTTTTAAAAGATATTTTATCAAATCTTGCCATTTGTCTCAGTTCTGTGCAAACATCTCTATCTCATTGAGGGAGCCGATTCCTGCTGTTCTTGCCTCTAATATCAATGTTCTTCTCAGATGATATTTTGGGGCATGTTAAAAGACACAACAGCCTACCAAAAGTAATATTGGAAGGGAAAATGCAAGATAATAGAGGCAGACCAAGACTAACATGGATGAGTAACATCAAAGGATGAACAAACCAGCCTATGACAATCTGCACCATCAAAGCAAGAGACAGAGCGGAATGGCGCTCCATGGTAGGCAACCTTTGATGCGGAGATTGCACTCAATGATAACAACGATGACATAAATCACATCTGAATCATGTTTATTTAATTAATACATAAATCACATCTGAACCATGTTTGTTTAATTATCTCCTCTTTTTCCCAATTTTTAGAGAAAACTAGACATCAAATAACGACACAAAGAACAACAGGTTTGATTTTTTAAAAATCCCCGCCACAGGTGGTGTGAATTGAACCTGAAATTTTCCTGTCCAAAGGCAGACGTCTTACCTCTATACCACCTAGTCTCCCATTCTATATAGGCCTACTTCTCACGATGATATTGCCATATATAATCCTCATTTCATATATTCTTCTTGTACCTTTCAGCTCCCTGTGGAGCATAGGTCTTCAACAAACACTTTCCAAGTCGTTCTGTTTCTTGCCATTCTTTTAAGATCATTCCATATTTTCCCCATCATCTTCATCTCTGCTTCTGTCAGTCTTCTCCAAGAATTCCTTGGTTTTCCTCTTTGTCTTTTCCCCTGGGGATTCCAAAAATCCAAAAAAGGGCCTGTTGTGTAATACTCTCAGTTGGCTTCCGCAGTGTGTGTCCTATCCAGCGCCATTGTCTTCGCTGTATCTCTTTATCCACTGGTATTTTACAGGTACATTTCCATGATTCTATGTTAGTGATCTTGCCCTGCCATTCCCATCCTTTTATTCTGTGCAATCATCCATTAATGAAGGTCTGTATCTTCATGATTGTCATTTTTGAAATTTTGTATTGAGATGTACCATTTCATATATTACTGTTGTTAATATTTCTTACTTCATTTGTATTCATTGTATCTCTCATGTCATTTGTATAATTCCCCATGCATCATGTTTTTCACTGACTAGCTGTCTCATATCACATCATTTTATTCACATATGTCTCATGAGTTTTCTAAACTTAGTTTGTCTTATATCATGCCTCAAGACAGAGAGGTTGTGGGTTCAAATCCTGGCTGCACCAGCTGGAATTTTTATGTATGATTTCTCTCTGTGGCAACCACCCCTGGTCTCAGCAGCGAGACCCGGCTTGAAACATCAATTACTCATTGATGGAAAAAATATGAGTACCTCTGAAGACGGAGTTATCTGCCTGTGTGGTGAGGGACCCCTGTGCACACAGCCACCAGGAAAAAACGGATAAACACACAAAATCCAATTCCTAGTCTCTAGAGACTTCGTCAGAGGTCAAAGATGGCGAACGAAAAAAAAAATCTCATGGACTTTTACTGTTTATTTTTATTTTGTATTTTACTGTTTTCTTCTCATTATGAATATTTCTCATGTGTATACTTCTCTCCCATTGTGAATATTTCTCATTGTGAATATTTCTCATTGTGAATGTTTCCCATTGTGAATATTTCTCATTGTGAATATTACCCATTGTGAATGTTTCCCAATGTGAATATTTCTCATTGTGAATATTTCCTATTGTGAATGTTTCTCATTGTGAATGTTTCCCATTGTGAATTTTTCTCATTGTGAATGTTTCCCATTGTGAATATTTCTTATTGTGCAAATCTCCAATTGTGAATATTTCTTATTGTGTATATTTTCCATTATAAAAATATCTTATTGTGTAAAAATGTAAAGTACCCCTGTCACGCCAAGTGGCGTATTGGGAATAGGGTGTTAGTGACCATAAATTTTACAGACCTTCGGTACATGATATATGGGGTAATGTGGTCGGTATTATGCCCGTGCCACTTTACTTTCCCAGAAAAAAATCCGGTACCCATTAAAGGCTGGGTGAATCTGGAAGCCGTCGGTTGGGATCGAATCCTAACCCTTGTCCTTTGTAGTCCAGTTCACTAACCACTGAGCTATCGCTGCTCCCATCTTATTGTGTATATTTCCCATTATAAATATTTCTTAATGTGTATATTTCCCATTATAAAAATATCTTATTGTGTATATTTCCCATTATAAATATTTCTTATTGTGTATATTTCCCATTTTCCTGTGTGTTACCGGGGCCTCATTATGAGGGAAGTAAAGAATAGTGTTTCCGCAGAGAGAAATCATAAATAAAAATGCCAACTGGTGTAGCTGGAATTTGAATCCACAACCTCTCTGTCTCGAGGTCGGTGACTTGCCTCAAGATCAAGAGGTCGCCCAAGAAGAGAAATATAAAATTTATTGTTTTTAATTGTAAATCTCCCGTGTGTTACCGGGGCCTCATTATGTGGGAAGTAAAGAATAGTGACACTGTGACCTTCCAGGCATGTCGTAAGAGGCGACTAAGGAGGTTGATCGATGGCTTGACAAGCTGTCATTGTAAAAAGTATTTTTATGGAAACAGTGTCATATATTTTAGAGCAGTGATCTCTGCAATATGTGCCACTTTGGCACGCAGGGTTTCTGTTTTTGAGATTGTGTTTCTGCCCTATGTGCCGTCTTCGGCTCGAAAGGACAATAGATAGATAGATAGATATTTCTCCCATTATAAATATTTCTTAATGTGTATATTTCCCAATATAAATATTTCTTAATGTGTATATTTCCCATTATAAATATTTCTTAATGTGTATATTTCATATTATAAAAATATCTTATTGTGTATATTTCCCGTTATAAATATTTCTTAATATGTATATTCCTCATTGTGAATATTTCTCATTGTGAAAGATGTGATAAGTCCTGGAATGATACAGACTGCAGTATCTTTACTGAGGTCCTCCCCGGCATCCTCATAGAGGACTTCCTTGGTACCTACAACAAGACTAACTGGGAGAAAGTTGTTGGAGGATCCATTTCTTTGCCTTGCCGGCCTGTAGCTGCAGGAGATGCCCTCCATTTTAACGGAGTAAGTTTCCAAAGTTTTCTGTCACTTATTAGTTTTCTTGCAATGGTCAAAATATGAAAAGTTATTTAATTGTGTTATTATTACTTTAAACTTTAAAATAGTTTATGTGTTATATAACATTTTTTATTTTTTGTGTGTGAGATATTCAACTTGTTTTGATGTATCCAGCGATATTCAACTTGTTGATATGTATCCTGAGATATTCAATATGTTGTTATGATGTATCCAGATATATTCAACTTGTTGCATTGATGTATTCAGAGATATTCAATATGTTGTTATGTATCCTAAAATACTCAACATGTTGTTATGATATATCCAGAGACATTCAACTTGTTGTCATGTATCCTGAGATATTCAAAATATTGTTATGATGTATCCTAAGATATTCAACATATTGTTATGATGTATCCTAAGATATTCAACATATTGTTATGATGTATCCTGAGATATTCAACATATTGTTATGATGTATCCTGAGATATTCAACATATTGTTATGATGTATCCTGAGATATTCAACATATTGTTATGATGTATCCTGAGATATTCAACATATTGTTATGATGTATCCTGAGATATTCAACATATTGTTATGATGTATCCTGAGATATTCAACATATTGTTATGATGTATCCTGAGATATTCAACATATTGTTATGATGTATCCTGAGATATTCAACATATTGTTATGATGTATCCTGAGATATTCAATATAATTTATTATCTGCCACGTTTGCTTACAGCCCTGCTCCAGGTTACTTCAAACAAAGCCACTTGACTTACGGTCGGCCATGTTAATCCAATTCTACTTCTTGTATGGATGCATAAAACACCCTGCCAAACGAAATGAGGGTGTATTTCTAGAATATTCTACAGATGGAGGCATTACCTGGCAACTGGTGACAGAAATGCACTACAACTTGTACAAAACCCCAACGTTAGTAAAGAGTAGTCTGTCCTTTTTGTGTTTATAATTATAGGAGAGAAATAATAGTAGTTGTAGTTAGTTGAAGGCCCTGGCATCACTGCTTTAAAAGAATTAAAATCCACAATTACTCAACCAAACTTGGTGTGGAGTCATCCAAATTAACATCTCACCCCATTGAAGAAACCAAACAAAGAAAGACAGCTGCAGTCCCATTCATAGCAGCCACAGCACACACCAAAAGACATAAGGTGTAGCCACACCGAAAGTGAACGCAGTTGGAATGTCCTTCATCATACAATATCATCATTCATTGAAAGCAATTGGAATATTGAAACACGATCCGGATGAAAAATACAGCTCATTGCACGCATAGAGCACTAAACTCAGTAGCTCTGGCAGCAAGCTGGACTTGGAATATGAGGTAACAAGAACAAGGAACACTTTTCAGACAGAGTGTCAATGGTTCCTGCTGCCTATCCGCCATATTGACTGGAAGTCAATAAAAAATGTATGTAATGTATAAGGAGTAAAGCATTGATAGATTTTTGAAGTTAATGTAGTTTAGAGAAGTATTGTTTGTCCGTTAGTGTCAGAGATGACCACATTGTTATAATTATTTTTTTAGAATGGTCACAAAGATAGTGATGAAACCGATTAAAACCACAATGAATCTGAATGGTCTAGAGATAATAGAAAATATTCAGTCAAAAGTTGCAATACATTGAAGAGGTCATTCTTCTCCTTCTTCTTTCCTTCCACATTTGCCTTTCAGTGTCAAGGGGAGATATAATTTGCAGTCTTTTGCTTTTCTGTTCGCCTCTACTGTTGTTATGTTTCCTAGTGTTTCCAATATTTTGTCAATCCATCTTTTTTGTGGTCGACCCATGGGTCTGGTAATCTCACAACATTTATTGAAGGCTTGTTGTGTTGTGTTTTGATCACTCTGCCTTGTCACATGGCCAAACCATTTTATCTGTTGTTTGTTTGTATATTCTATGGCGGGGGTTATTCCTAGCTTTTTATTTCTTAGTACTTCATTTCTGATCTTATCTCTCAGACTGTTTCCTGTCATTCGTCTAACACATTTTATCTCAGTAGAGGTTATTTTCCTTATTGTTCTTGCATCTAGGGTCCAGGACTGGCATTGGTAGCACAATGTTGGGATGAAAATTATATTAGGTCATTTGTAGAAGTAATATATTGATGGTTTTATGATTTAGTGAAGTAATAAACTGATAATTGATCATTGATGTTTTTCTTTTTCTTCTTCTTTTCATCTCCCTGTGGAGTAAGTATCGTTACATTAGATTTGAACAAACACTTTCCAAGCCGTTCTGTTTCTTGCCATTCTCTTAAAATCATTCCATTCTTCTTCAGCTCTGTTTGCACCTGCCTTCTCCAAATATATTTTGGCCTTTCCCCTTTGACTCCTCTCCTGGAGATTCCATAAAAAGTCCTCTCATGTAATACTCTCAGTTGGCTTTCACAATGTGTTTATTATTCTGCACCATTGTTACTGTGGCATCTCTTTGTCTACTGGAGTTTGTTTGGTACTTTCCCATAGTTCTAAATTAGTGATTTTGTCCTGCCATTTCCATCTTTTTATTCTGTTCAAGCATCCATTAATGAAGGTCTGTATCTTCATGATTGTCATTTTTGTTGTTCTCCATGTTTCACAGCCATATGATAGGACTGACTTAATATTGGAGTTGAACATTTTTATTTTCGTATTTAGCCTAATTTATTTGGATTTCCATATGTTTCCCAGTGCAATGAATGCTCCTCTTGCTTTTGATATCCTTATTTTGGTATCATTTTCTTTTCCTCCCTTTTTGTCTCATTCTGGACAGACTATAAGGGACCATAGAGAAACCATATTATTCATATTTTTCTATGACCATTTTAGGTGATGTAGTTGGTATCATGCCAGACCACCTCTACCTCCCAAAAAAATCTCTGGCACCTATTTTTAAGTGGCTGGGTGAACCCCAAAACCTTGTCAGTCAAAAAAAATCTCCCACTTCTGGGAATCAAGCCCGTACCCTTCTGTTCAAAAAGTGAGGCTCCTATCTCCACGATTTTACAAAAAACTTATGACACGTCATTTTTTCACCCATCTTAAAAAAAATTAAAGTGCCCCATCACGTCACCTGATGTATAAGGATTATGGTGTTTATGATCATAAAATTTTACAGACCTTCGGCACATGATTTTTGGGGTGATGTGGTCGGTACTATGCCTATGTTTCACCCATCTTAATGTGCAATAAATAAAAAAAAAACAATGGCCACAAAGTATAAGCTACCATACTTTCTGTGTCTGTAATTATTTAAAGTGCACATTTTTTTCCTTGCATTTTGACACATTTTCTTCTTCTTCTACCTTTTTAGCTCCCTGTGGAGCATAGGTCTTCAACAAACACTTTCCAAGTCGTTCTGTCTTTTACCATTCATTTAAGATCATTCCATGTCTTCCCCATCATCTTCATCTCTGCTTCTATCTGTCTTCTCCAAGAATTCCTTGGTCTTCCTCTTTGTCTTTTCCCCTGGGGATTCCAAAAAAAGGCCCGTTGTGTAATACTCTCAGTTGGCTTTCATAGTGTGTGTCCTATCCAGCGCCATCGTCTTTGCTGTATCTCTTTATCCACTGGTGTTTGACTGGTACCTTTCTATAATTCTATGTTAGTGATTTTGTCCTGCCATTTCCATCCTTTTATTCTGCGTAAGCATCCATTAATGAAAGTCTGTATCTTCATAATTGTCAATTTTGTTGTTCTCCATGTTTCACAGCCATATAATAGGACCGACTTAACATTGGAGTTGAAAATTTTTATTTTGACACATTTTATTTGTTTGTAAATACAGATTTGTCAGCTTGAAGTTGCCTGAAGCCGCAAAAAAAGAAGGAACTATTTTTAGATGGTGGCAACCAGTGCATGGAAACAACCAGAATTCTGATTGGCTCATTGATGGAATTCGAATAAATGGGGAAGAGATTAATCCCCTTGACCTGTCCCTCAATTTTACATCTGGATTTGAGTTCTTAGACCTGATCACTGCAGACAATATGGAGGTGGGAACATATTGTAAGAAGGACGGTGTTGCTATGGGAAAGACTAAATCATATGAACCATCAACGTTGTCATCTAGAGAGATCAAGGTCACTGACAGCCATGTTTTGCAGTTTTCTATCAATGTGGGTTGTGGAAAAGCGTGGAATTTCTCTGTTCAGCCGGTAAGTCTAAAAATAGACACAAATTCTGATTCATTTTCTCTGGGTTTTTTTTTAAAACATTTTAAGCTGTTGATTTTAACAATTGTAACGATTATGTTTATTAACTCATTCTGTATGTTTAGAGGCGCCATGTGACATTGTTACAGTTTTATAGCCAAGTTTAGTGTATTGTTACAGGTTTATAGCCAAGTTTAGTGTATTGTTACAGGTTTATAGCCAAGTTTAGTGTATTGTTACAGGTTTATAGCCAAGTTTAGTGTATTGTTACAGGTTTATAGCCAAGTTTAATGTATTGTTACAGGTTTATAGCCAAGTTTAGTGTATTGTTACAGGTTTATAGCCAAGTTTAGTGTATTGTTACAGGTTTATAGCCAAGTTTAGTGTATTGTTACAGGTTTATAGCCATGTTTAGTGTATTGTTACAGGTTTATAGCCATGTTTAGTGTATTGTTACAGGTTTATAGCCAAGTTTAGTGTATTGTTACAGGTTTATAGCCACGTTTAGCAGTTTTATAGCCAAGTTTAGTATAATGTAATTTTTTTTTCCTGGTGTTCACCCACATTCTAGAAATGGGTACCAGAGATTTTTCTGGGAAGTAAAGGCAACCCAAAAATGTGATGTTGGTGTGGAAATATATGGTCACTAACACTATATTCCCTATACACCTAAGAAAATGTCTAGGGAACCTTTTTACTTAGTGTAATGTGACAGTTTTCCTGCCTTGTTTAGTGTAATGTGACAATTTTCCTGCCTCATTTAGTGTAATGTGACAGTTTTCCTGCTTTGTTTAGTGTAATGTGATAGTTCTCCTGCCTTGTTTAGTGTAATGTGACAGTTTTCCTGCCTTGTTTAGTGTAATGTGACAATTTTTTTGTCTTGTTTCATTTGATGTAACAATTTTATTGCCATGTTTAGTGTAATATAACAATTTTATTGCCATGTTTAGTATAATATAACAATTTTATTGCCATGTTTTAGTCTGATGTAACAATTTTATAGCCTAATATAATCTAATTTAACAGTTAACATGTACTATATCCAAGTTTGATCTAATGTAATGATATTTGTACTATATCCAAGTTTAATCTAATGTAATGATACTTGTACTATTTCCTAGTTTAATCTACTGTAATGATACTTGTACTACATCCTAGTTTAGTGTAATGTCACGATACTTGTACTACATCCTAGTTTAGTGTAATGTAACGATACTTGTACTACATCCTAGTTTAGTGTAATGTAACAATACTTGTACTATATCCTAGTTTAGTGTAATGTAACAAACTTAGTAACTACTATTGTTTTGTGTTGCTCTCTCACCTCCTCTTCCATCTCCTCTTCTAGTGTATGTTTTGTTTGTTATAGAATCTCTGGACATTCTTTCTAGATGAGCAAATCATATCATCTGCTGTCTCTGTCTGTAGTTTAGAATTAATTCATTGAAATGTCATTGAAACAATTGTTAAATAAGCTAGAAATGTTATGCTTTGTTTGTGGTTTAATGAATTAGAACCACCTTCATAAAATATCAATATTAAGAATAAAGTGAATGTAGTAGATCAACCACTAATATCTTCAGTAATCAAGAAAAGACGATGGTCATATTTGGATATGTGATGAGAAGAGATGATAACCGAATAACAAAACAAGTCCTCATTTGGGAAACAACTGGTAAGAGAAAAAGAGGCAGACCCAGAGAGACAATAAGAAGAACATTGATCAGAGAGGCAAAGGCAGCAGGAATCGGCTCCCTCAATGAGATAGAGTTGCTAGCACAGAGCAGAGACAAATGGCGAGATTTGATAAAAAGTCTTTGCAAGGATTGAGACAGCTAGAATGAAAAAATTTAGAAAAAGAGAGAATATCTGAGTCTATGCCCTATGGGCCGGCCACGGCTTGAAAAGTCAATAGATAGATTCAAGTCTCTTTCACCAATAATTGTTCCAAATTCTAGCATGTGACTAAAATGTCACTTTGATAGTAAACCAACAGTTATGGCAGCTAAGCAGAGCTAATTTTTAGGAAATTTACTTCAGTTTTTGAAAAAAATAAATATCATCATCAAGTACTGTGACTGCTGGCGTATGGGATCACATCTCTCCACAACTTTCCATCACAAGAGTTATTTATCATTTCTGTTATTGATCTTCTGCCAAGCCATTCTCTTAAGCTGTCTGGTATTTTTTCTCCTTGCTTTCCTCTATCTCTTTGTCCCTTGATTTTTCCAGTTGTTACAATATATTCCAGTTGTTCCCTTCTCATTACATGGCCAAAAAATGATGATTGTTTCTTCCTAATATTGAAAAACTAGCTCTCTTTTTGCTTTAGCCTCTTTCAGAACATTTTCATTACTCTTCTTAGCTGTCCATGATATTCTTCTGTAAAACCACATTTCTACAGCCTTCAGTGATTTTCTTGTCTGTTGTCCTATTGTCCATGATTTACATCCATATGTTAAGACTGGCTCTACATAACATTTAAGAACTCTTATTCTTTTTCTATTGACAAAAATGGATTGCACAGTAGCTTCCTCATTTTTTGGAAATCTGCTTTTGCCTAAGCCATTCTGCATCTCACCTCTATTGTACACCTACCATCTGTGGTTAAATATAATGCAAATATATATATATAATATAATAATAAAGGACTCAGCCTTAATAACAAAAAGACAGAAGTAATGGTAACAACAAAGAAAAAGACATCGCCTCAGTGCACAATAAAGACAAGTGGAACAATATTAAAAAAGGTAAATGAATTTAAATAACCAATTCTGACCTATGGAAGCGTATCATGGACAGTAGACAAACAAATGAAAACTGATTCGAGGCCACAGAGATGGGATTTCTCAGAAGAATGTTGAAAGTTCCCTGGACAGCTAATAAGACCAATGAGGAAGTTCTCAAAGAGGCCAACACAGAAAGGCAGCTCCTAAAAAACATCAGAAAGAAACAATCAACATTTTTCGGGCACATCATGAGAAGAGGAAAGTTGGAATAATTGGTTACAACTGGCAAAATAAAGGGAAAGAGAGATCGCGGATGACAAAGAGAGAAAATACTAGATGGCATGGAAAGCAGTCAACAACAGAACTGATATGATGCACTGTAGATAGAAGATTGTGGAAGGACATGATCGACTATGCCAACCAGTATGGCACATGATGTATGAATGAATTTAAATATTTGGGAACTTTGTTAACCTCAGACAGAGGAATTATGGATTTTAATTCGTTTGCAGTGATACCGGGGCCTTCCATAACCAAAGAACCAAAAGGACAACAGACAAGAAAATCACTGGAGTCTGTAGAAATGTAGTTTTACAGAAGAATGTTGAGAATACATTGGACAGCTAAGAAGAGTAATGAAAACATTCTGAAAGAGGCCAAAGCAAAAAGAGAGCTAATTTCCAATATTAGGTAGAAACAATCATTATTTTTTGGACATGTAATGAGAAGGGAACAGCTGGAATATATTGTAACAACTGGAAAAATTAAGGGACGAAGAGATAAAGGGAAACAAAGAGAAAAGATACCAGACAGCTTAAGAGAATGGCCTGGCAGAAGGTCAACAACAGAAATGATAAATAACTGTCGAGATCGAAAGTTGTGGAGAGACATGATCATCTATGCCAGCAGGCCCGGTAATTGATGATGATGATATAATATAATAATAAATATATATATATAGGCCTATGTATATAAATAAATATAAACTGATTATTTCTTTACTTTAATCAGGTCAATGTTGAGTATTCCACTGATCATGGCTTGACCTGGACTGACCTAGTGTCCCACTGCCTGAATGACATTTCCTGCCAGGCTCACTCAAAAGTCGCAGCAGCCCACTACCACAGTTTACATGACAACTGGCGTCGGATTGTGATACCACTTCAAGGTCTGCCTGTTTCTAAGTAAGTCTTTGAATTGCCACAGTGCTCTCAAATTATTGTATGATATTCATTCAGTACTAAAAGTCCAAACACAATATTGCACATTTATGTCTGAATTATTTTGTACATTTTTCTTACTCAACATGATATATGTGTAAAATAAGTAACGTAAAAAAAAAAATTAAGGCCCTGTCACACAGCGTGGCATATAGGGGACATGGTGTTTGTGACCATAATTTTTACAGACCTATGGTACATGATTTTTAGGGTAATGTGGTCGGTATTACACCCATGCTGCTTTACTTTCTCAGAAAAAAATCAGTTCAGTCAGGTTGATAATATGACTTGAGTTTCACCTCATGGAGTGGATGTGCTACAATGTCTATTGGTGCGGTCACTGTAAGTCCATCAGTATGTTCAGCTAACTCATAGCGTTATTCGCTGTGTTTCCTGAGTCACAAAGGGTTGTTGGATATCTGCTGAAGGCTGAAGAAATATCCATGGTAACACCAAATACCAAAAAAAATGGAAAAAAGAAAAAATTTCTTGAAAATTGGTGACTTTTTTTTTTTGCTTTGAACTATGTATCTCACAATCTCATTAAACAATTTTTTTTTAATCCAACAGCAATGGAAAAAAAATTAAATATCCGGGGTCACTGAAAGTGCTAATAAGGAAGGTAAATGAGGGTGGGGGTGGGTTTAGGGTTTGAACATGGCAAAATGTCAGATTTGGAGGAATTTGTGTATTGATGTGAAAATGTCTACTATGGTATCATAATCTAGGGTTAAACAAAAGCTGTAAGGAAGAGTAGTTCCCCTTATCTATTCCAACCCTTTCACTCTTAAAAAAAGGGGGTGTAACTCTCCTTGATTATGTAGTCAAAAAACAAAATACCAACTTTAAAAAGCTATTTAAAAATAGCAGTTGAAGATAATAACTAAAGAATTTTAATTTAAAATGAGAGTTGCATAAGTTTTGACAAGTGAAGACATTATTATTTATATAAGTGTTAGTATGCTCATAATTAAGAGTACAGTTAATTGAACAATGAAAAAACAATTGTACATAAAAAGTGACTATGCGCGCGTGTAATTATACAATTCATAATTCATGTTGAATTTTGAAAAAAAATTTGAAAAGGTGTACCATTTATATTAATTTACTGGGCTTCCAGATACAAGATAAATGACGACTGTCCAGTAGAAACTTGTTTATGTAGTAAAAATAATTACGTGTATGTGGATGTTGTCCACAAGAGGTACACGACAATATCCTCAGTGTGGTACCCATCGAAGCCGCATACTTTAAGAACCACTGGGTGAAGGTATGAAAAAGCAAGAGAGACAACAAACAGCATAGCCTGTTTAATATCAGCATTGAGTCTTTATAAATAGATAAAGAACAAACAGCACAGCCTGTTTAAGATCAACATTAAGTCTGTATGATAGAAAGAGGATAAACAGCACAGCCTGTTTAAGATCAACATTAAGTCTGTATGATAGAAGAGGATAAACAGCACAGCCTGTTTAAGATCAACATTAAGTCTGTATGATATAAAGAGGATAAACAGCACAGCCTGTTTAAGATCATCATTAAATCTATATGATAAAGAGAGAATAAACAGCACAACCTGTTTAAGATCAACATTAAGTCTGTATGATATAAAGAGGATAAACAGCACAGCCTGTTTAAGATCATCATTAAATCTATATGATAAAGAGAGAATAAACAGCACAACCTGTTTAAGATCAACATTAAGTCTTTATAGATAGAGAAAGAACAAACAGCACAGCCTGTTTAAGATCAACATTAAGTCTGTATGATATAAAGAGGATAAACAGCACAGCCTGTTTAAGATCATCATTAAATCTATATGATAAAGAGAGAATAAACAGCACAACCTGTTTAAGATCAACATTAAGTCTTTATAGATAGATAAAGAACAAACAGCACAGCCTGTTTAAGATCAACATTAAGTCTGTATGATAGAGAGAAGACAAACAGCACAACCTGTTTAAGATCAACATTAAGTCTGTATGATAGAGAGAAGACAAACAGCACAACCTGTTTAAGATCAACATTAAGTCTGTATGATAGAGAGAAGGCAAACAGCACAGCCTGTTTAAGATCAACATTAAGTCTGTATGATAGAAAGAAGGCAAACAGCACAGCCTGTTTAAGATCAACATTAAGTCTGTATGATAGAGAGAGGATAAACAGCACAACCTGTTTAAGATCAACATTAAGTCTGTATGATAGAGAGAGGATAAACAGCACAACCTGTTTAAGATCAACATTAAGTCTGTATGATAGAGAGAGGATAAACAGCACAACCTGTTTAAGATCAACATTAAGTCTGTATGATAGAGAGAAGACAAACAGCACAACCTGTTTAAGATCAACATTAAGTCTGTATGATAGAGAGAGGACAAACAGCACAACCTGTTTAAGATCAACATTAAGTCTGTATGATAGAGAGAAGACAAACAGCACAACCTGTTTAAGATCAACATTAAGTCTGTATGATAGAGAGAAGACAAACAGCACAACCTGTTTAAGATCAACATTAAATCTGTATGATAGAGAGAGGATAAACAGCACAACCTGTTTAAGATCAACATTAAGTCTGTATGATAGAGAGAAGACAAACAGCACAACCTGTTTAAGATCAACATTAAGTCTGTATGATAGAGAGAAGACAAACAGCACAACCTGTTTAAGATCAACATTAAGTCTGTATGATAGAGAGAGGATAAACAGCACAACCTGTTTAAGATCAACATTAAGTCTGTATGATAGAGAGAGGATAAACAGCACAACCTGTTTTAGATCAACATTAAGTCTGTATGATAGAGAGAGGATAAACAGCACAACCTGTTTAAGATCAACATTAAGTCTGTATGATAGAGAGAGGATAAACAGCACAACCTGTTTAAGATCAACATTAAGTCTGTATGATAGAGAGAAGACAAACAGCACAACCTGTTTAAGATCAACATTAAGTCTGTATGATAGAGAGAAGACAAACAGCACAACCTGTTTAAGATCAACATTAAGTCTGTATGATAGAGAGAGGATAAACAGCACAACCTGTTTAAGATCAACATTAAGTCTGTATGATAGAGAGAGGATAAACAGCACAACCTGTTTAAGATCAACATTAAGTCTGTATTCTTTGCGCTGCCAGTGGGACCAGGTTCAGATGGCAGCAGCTTCCAGATGGGATGCCAAAGTCACAGGACTGGGGGTTGGGTGACATTTACATCGGCCCAGCATGTACTGACTACTGCAGTGGGAATGGTTTCTGTTCCTCAAGTGGGTGTGTCTGTGATGATAACTATGGTGGAGAAAATTGTTATCTGCTCCAAATTGGCAATGTTTCGGTGAGTAGCTTGTTTGTTGGCACTCTTCTTGGTAATACTGAATAAGCTGCAATATTATGTCTTGTAAGTTGTGTTGAGATTCACAATGTCTTATAAGTTGTGTTGTGATTTATAGCAAGCTGCAATATTGTGCCTTTTAAGTTGTGTTGTTATTTATAGCAAGCTGCAATATTGTGCCTTTTAAGTTGTGTTGTGATTTATAGCAAGCTGTAATATTGTGCCTTTTATTGTGTTATGATTTATAGCAAGCTGCAATATTATGTCTTGTAAGTTGTGTTGTGATTTACGTCTTATAAGCTGTGTTGTGACTTATAGCAAGCTGTAATATTGTGCCTTGTAATTTGTGTTGTGATTTACGTCTTATAAGCTGTGTTGTGACTTATAGCAAGCTGTAATATTGTGCCTTTTTTGTGTTGTTATTTATAGCAAGCTGCAATATTGTGTCTTTTTTGTGTTGTTATTTATAGCAAGCTGCAATATTGTGCCTTTTTTGTGTTGTTATTTATAGCAAGCTGCAATATTGTGTCTTTTTTGTATTGTGATTTATAGCAAGCTGCAATATTGTGCCTTTTTTGTGTTGTTATTTATAGAAAGCTGTAATATTGTGCCTTTTATTGTGTTATGATTTATAGAAAGCTGTAATAGTGTGCCTTTATTGTGTTATGATTTATAGAACGCTGTAATATTGTGCCTTTTATTGTTTTGTGATTTATCTCAAGTTGCAGTATTGTCCCTTTTAAGCTGTGTTGTAATTTACAGCAAGACCAAGATATCAATGATAACCTAAGTATGTGTCCAGAGTGCTGTGATAATGATTCTAATTTAACATAACACAACATATCAATGCTGAAGAGCTATTTCCTATTGCTTCCTAACTTTGGCTTCGATTCCATGTTCCAAATGCTTATACTGACTCTTCATCTTGCATCAGAACCAACTGAAGGACTCTTTTGACAAAGTCCTTGACCTCAACATAACCAAATGGCCTTGGGTTCAAGGTGGCAATGTCCAAGTTCCGTGTCAAAGATTAGTTCAAGGACCAGCTTTAGTGTTCTCAGGTCCAGGAACAAGGGAGGTCATTACACGTAGCCTTGACCTTAGAGATGCCAGGTAAGTATTTGTTCTGATTTTGTTTTTAAAGATCTTTTAATATAAAGTGTCAAATTATTTTTTCTGTTAGTTTCTTTTTTATTATTCTAGTAAAAGAAAGTAACAAGAAAGGTCTCAGTTTGAACAGTAAGAAAACAGAAGTAATGATCATATCAAGTTGGATTACTTAGTTACAAATGGCAAAATACAAGGAAAGAGAGATCATAGACGACAAAGAGAGAAAATACTAGATAGCTTGGTGTCATGCCATGGAAAACAGCTAACAGAATTGATACGATGTACTGTGGATAGAAGTTTGTGGAAGGACTTATTTGGTTATGGAAGGCCCCGGTATCACTGCAAAGGAATTAAAATCCATAATTGCTCAACCGCCCATACCAGCGTAATCATCCGAATCTCATCTCCCAAACAAAGAAAGGTAACTGTAGTCCCCATCGTAGCAGTCTCAGCACACGCTAAAAGACATAAGGCGAAACCGCGCAGAAAGTGAACACAGCCAACTGTTACCTGTCATACGATATCATCATTCATTGAAAGCAATTGGAATATCGAAACATGATCAAAACGGATGAGACAAGGATGAGAAAAGAGGCAAATCATGGGTGGGCCGAGCAGAAGATGTCATCAAACAGGTCTGTGGGCTTACCAATATCAGCGTTGGTGAGGAGTGGATACTGGTGCCTATGTCATTCAAGGAGACTTTCTCATGTATTGTCACACTCGACAGGAAAAGTAGGGAACAGAACCCGGTCGTTGTTAATGCTGAGGTCAATGGTCTCATCTGCGATAACACCGATGAGAAAGATGCAGTCATCTATACAGACGGATCTGTAAGACGACACGAAAGAAGTGCATGGGCATTTACAGCACGCTAGGCAGGCAGAATAGCCAAGGAAGACAGTGGTGCATACGCCATGACCACGAGTAGCATGACAATGGAGGTGATGGCAGTGACCAAGGCATTCAAATGGTTAGAGTCACAAGACTACACCCACGCATGTATACTGAGTGATTCGATGAGCATGATAAAAAAAGTGGAGGCGGGCTTTGTACACATGCAATGGGTAGAGTCGTTGCAGAAATCCAAAATACGTAAGGTCACCTTTGTCTATGTCCCTGGACATGCGGGAGTACGGGGAAATGAGAGAGCGGACAGGTTGGCTAGCTGTGCTGTCGTTGAGGATGGGCAACCGATGGATCGGGCAGACATCATCATTGCCCTCCGAGATGTGGGAAGAGCACGGGACTTCAACAAACACAGATCAACGTCACTTCTTCAGATGATGGAAATGGGAGTTAAGATGGGCACAGCCAGAAATGAGAAACTTGGTGGCCGTGTAAGAAGACTTATCAACCAACATAGAACTGGAGTCATCAGTCGCTGGACACTGAGGGAATTGCTGAGGAGGGGATCTGAGCAACTATGGACATGTTCGGAGTGCAATGATGATGACCCGCAAATAACTCAATAACAGAGCACTTAACTCAGTAGCTCCTGAAACAAGCCGGACTTGGAATATGAGGAAACTGCAAAAAGGAACACTTTTCATGCATAGCCTTCATTTGTTCCCGCCGCCTATCCACCATATACCGAGAGTTCACATCCTCTTGAAAATGATGATCATCATATTTTTTTTTTAATGTAGAGTGCTTGATGATGCTTGAGGACGTGATTGCTAATGCCAACCGGTATGGTACATGATGATGATAATTCCTGCAAATTGTGGACTGTTTTGTTATTTTGCCTGCTGCATTTTGTTGTTAGTACATTTGTTACCTAGGGTTTAATATGCGGTGGCCGCTGCTGTTTTTTGGAATTTTAATTTTTTTTGGGGTTTAAATAACAGTGACAAAATAATCTTAATTGATCTAAAACACAAATTTTGTTGAGACAATTTATTCACAAAGTTGGAAAAGTGGGTAATAAGAGAATGACAAGATTTTAGTGGAAATAATTGCAAAAATGTTGATAAATTAAAATCTGCAAATTGGCGTCTTTTGGGCTCAGCGCATCAGCTGGGAAAGCTGTGATTTGCTGCTCATGGTATTTAATGTATTAAGTCAGACTTCCTATCTACTAAAGGAAAGGATTGTCATACCACGATGGAGCACAAGTTGGTGTTTCTACACTACTCATCAAGATTTTAGTCAGATTATCGTTCATGCACTGGGGCTCAATAATAACATCAGATGGAAGCAGCACCACAGAAATATAAAATGCAGAATAGCCCAGGTCAAAGTAATATTTCAGAAAATGAAAACAATCTTGTGTAACAAGTCTGTGGATAGAGAATTGTTGCAAGGAGCCAGTAGTGGGGTGTGATACACACTCCAAGGTATGGTGACAGCTTTACAAGAAAGGAATACAACACAATACTGACGTTTCGGCCTGTGGCCTTCTTCAAAATACAAGGACAACGACAACAAACAGTGAAGCACAATTATCTATAACTACGTGTTGGATGATCAAATGAATGGAGAGGTGGACAGAGAGAGGAAAGTAAGATGTTGAAATAAGAAAGGAGGCTATATGAGGTGAGGTAGGATGAGTGTCGAGATGTATAAAATAGAAAGATTAGAAAAATGAGGAAGAGCTCGAGATGTAAATAGTAAAAAGTGAATAATGTATCATAAAAAGTATATGAAAATGACTTAGCTCAAACAACTGGTCTGTCCGCCGTTATGGAATTCATACGAATGACTGTATGTTCAGGCTATACCCGAAAAGCATCCTAATCATCAATTGTTGTAAGACATGATCATCTATGCCAACCCATATGGCACATGATGATGATGGAAACTATGTGGTCTAGAGGTACTCAGCCTTTGGACAAGATGGTTTTGGGCTCAAATTCTGTCACAGATATTAGGAATTGTTTCTTCAGATCCATGGTATCTACATGGCTTTACCCTCCCTTGGTGTTTAGGTAGAGGTCAGATATTTAACCCTCTCAGATAACAGCTATAATCCGGGAGGCCCCGTGTGCAATCATGCATGTTAAAGAACCTTTAACAGCCAAAAGTTGAAAAGAGTAGACCACAAATAGACTTTGTCTGGCAACAAATTAGTTGAAAACAGATGTGTTGGAGCTAAAGGCACAGATATCACAGCTTCATCATGAACTAGCAAAGCTTCATCATGAACTATCACGGCTTCATCGTAAACTATCATGGCTTCATCATGAACTATCACGGCTTCATCATGAACTATCACGGCTCCATCATGAACTATCACGGCTCCATCATGAACTATCATGGCTCCATCATGAACTATCAGGGCTTCATCATGAACTATCACGGCTTCATCATGAACTACCTTGGCTTCATCATGAACTACCACAGCTTCATCATGAACTATCACAGCTTCATCATGAACTATCACATCTTCATCATGAACTACCACAGCTTCATCATGAACTATCACATCTTCATCATGAACTATCACAGCTTCATCATGAACTATCACATCTTCATCATGAACTATCATCATAACACAACACAACCAACACTTAACGGGTGAACATTAAGAAGAAGAGGAAAAACTAATTAAAGTTGAACATTTCTGTTTGCTCTGTTCCCCATCTTTTGTATTTGTTGCTGTCCTGGTGTTGTTAATTTTATGTTCCACTGTGATAAGTGTTTATTTTGTAAAGTATGTTTTCCTTTGGGCTATTACCTTTTATAGGTTTGTACAGTACACAGCATACATGTGGAGCAAGGACAACCAACACAATCACTGCAACCAGCCGTCAGACCACAAAGTACAGAATGTGTTTCTCCAGTTTTCTGATGATGGTGGTAAGGTTTTCATCAAAATCTTATCACTTTTTTGTTTTTATGTTTGTCTTCTTCTTTCCTACCTCGTTTGACTTTCAGCATCAAGGGGAAGTAACATTTCACAAATAATCAACAACAGAAATAAAACACAGAATAATAGACAGCCCGGAGCAGGATCGAACCTGTTCTCCTCAACACTGCTTGACACGAGAAACAAACACTAGAGCACACGGCCAACTCAGCTACCTAAAAAAGTAACAGTCAGTGGTGATGTCTTTCACACATGTGTACTCATGGCTATAGCATAAGGTTACAATACCAACTCAGGAATAAATTGTGTATCTGTATTTTCCTATTAAGACAAGTATCTCCCAGATAGGGTAGGGCTGAATACTTGAGTTGGAGACAAAGAGTTATAGGATGAAACAGCACGAATAGTAGTTTCCTGTGGTTTAGACTGGAGACAAATAATAATTAATGTGGTCGGCTGGAGTGAGGTTCTTGATTTTCTGTATTTTTTTCTGTCAGAATTAGAGGCAGAATTGTAGCAGACAAATATGGAGGCTAATGAACTACTAGCCCATGTATGAGAATGGAGACTACAGTTCTAAAACTCCAGACAGACAGACAGACATGGAGGCTAATGAACTACTAGCCCATGTATGAGAATAGAGACTACAGTTCTAAAACTCCAGACAGACAGACAGACATGGAGGCTAATGAACTACTAGCCCATGTATGAGAATGGAGACTACAGTTCTAAAACTCCAGACAGACAGACAGACATGGAGGCTAATGAACTACTAGCCCATGTATGAGAATAGAGACTACAGTTCTAAAACTCCAGACAGACAGACAGACATGGAGGCTAATGAACTACTAGCCCATGTATGAGAATAGAGACTACAGTTCTAAAACTCCAGACAGACAGACAGACATGGAGGCTAATGAACTACTAGCCCATGTATGAGAATGGAGACTACAGTTCTAACACTCCAGACAGACAGACAGACATGGAGGCTAATGAACTACTAGCCCATGTATGAGAATGGAGACTACAGTTCTAACACTCCAGACAGACAGACATGGAGGCTAATGAACTACTAGCCCATGTATGAGAATGGAGACTACAGTTCTAACACTCCAGACAGACAGACAGACAGACATGGAGGCTAATGAACTACTAGCCCATGTATGAGAATGGAGACTACAGTTCTAACACTCCAGACAGACAGACATGGAGGCTAATGAACTACTAGCCCATGTATGAGAATGGAGACTACAGTTCTAACACTCCAGACAGACAGACAGACATGGAGGCTAATGAACTACTAGCCCATGTATGAGAATAGAGACTACAGTTCTAAAACTCCAGACAGACAGACATGGAGGCTAATGAACTACTAGCCCATGTATGAGAATGGAGACTACAGTTCTAACACTCCAGACAGACAGACATGGAGGCTAATGAACTACTAGCCCATGTATGAGAATGGAGACTACAGTTCTAACACTCCAGACAGACAGACAGACAGACATGGAGGCTAATGAACTACTAGCCCATGTATGAGAATGGAGACTACAGTTCTAACACTCCAGACAGACAGACATGGAGGCTAATGAACTACTAGCCCATGTATGAGAATGGAGACTACAGTTCTAACACTCCAGACAGACAGACAGACATGGAGGCTAATGAACTACTAGCCCATGTATGAGAATGGAGACTACAGTTCTAACACTCCAGACAGACAGACAGACATGGAGGCTAATGAACTACTAGCCCATGTATGAGAATGGAGACTACAGTTCTAACACTCCAGACAGTAGTGCTGGTGTGAGATTCTCAGTTAAGGCTGAGGAAGGTTAAAAATGGACTGCATTGAGTGCTATCTCCACATCGAAGGGTTGGCTACCATGAAGCGCAATTCTGCTCTGTTTCTAGCTTTGATGGTGCAGGTTGTCATAAGCTGACTTGTCCATTTTTTTATGTTGCTTATCCATGTTAGTCTTGGTCTGCCTCTTTTATCTTGTATTTTCCCTTCCAAGATTACTTTTAGTAGGCTGCTGTGTCTTTTAACATGCCCCAAAATCTCATTTGCCTTGCTTGAATTATTTTTAATAGTTCTCTTTTCATTTTTAGTCATTTTAAAACTTCTTCATTTGTTTTCTTTTCATTCCATCCAATTCTACCTATTCTTCTATAAATCCACATTTCAAAGGCTTCAATTTTCTGTTGTGTTTTCTTGTCTAATGTCCATGTTTCTGCACCATACAGGAATGTTGAGAAGATGTAACATTTTGCCATTCTTAGTTTTAGCCCTGGTGTTATTTGTTTTGATGTTAGTATATCTTTCGTGGCATTAAAATTATTTTTTGCCATTCTTATTCCTTGTTTTATTTCAGTTTTACATTTTCCATCACTGTTTATAGTAAGTCCAAGGTAGTTGCATAAAGACAAAGAAGCATAAAATCATGAAAGAATCAACAAGTTCAGCTCCATCCAGATAATAAGTAGCATTGAGTGGGAGGTAAAACTGGCAAAGTTTGTCTGTTGATGGTGTCCCAATAACTCATCAGGTCCTGGGAAAGTGAAACAAGATGGTAACTAAGATTTATATGTAACTTGTGTGCCCTCATGTTTTAATGCTTTCCTTCTATGAATTAGTCTGATTAAAGATTTTACTGTCCACAGGCATTAATTGGCATACATTGCACACACTGTCACCTCAAAGATACTGGCCACACAGACATGACTACATCTCCCTGCCAGTAGCAGCAAGGACAAACAGCACAATCATTAGATGGATTCAAGCAGAGGCACCACCGATGACGCCTCATAGAATCAACTGGGCACTTGATGATGTCTACATCGGTGGGTGGGAGATCAACCCCAGCGAATACCACCAGTCCTTCGATGAACCACCTCACGGTGATGACCCCACTTCCTGGGAGTTTAGTCCCAATGGAGTGGTGGAAGGAGAGGGCGGGAAATGTTTCTCAGATGGTTTGAATGGAGCAGCCATAATGTGGCCAGAGAGAGACAGTGGGGACCAGATTCAGAAGTTTACAACCAATCAGATGATAGTACAACCTGGCTATATGCTGCAGTTCAAGGTAGGAGCATGACAAATATTATTGCTTAGTCTTTCTTTCTTTCTTTCTTGTGTTCACCCACCTACTAAATGAATAACTAGTCTTTACATTCACCCATCTACTAAATGAATAACTAGTCTTTACATTCACTCACCTACTAAATGAATAACTAGTCTTTACATTCACTCACCTACTAAATGAATAACTAGTCTTTACATTCACCCATCTACTAAATGAATAACTAGTCTTTACATTCACTCACCTACTAAATGAATAACTAGTCTTTACATTCACCCATCTACTAAATGAATGACTAGTCTTTACATTCACCCATCTACTAAATAAATGACTAGTCTTTACATTCACCCATCTACTAAATGAATAACGAGTCTTTACATTCACCCATCTACTAAATAAATGACTAGTCTTTACATTCACCCATCTACTAAATGAATGACTAGTCTTTACATTCACCCATCTACTAAATAAATAACTAGTCTTTAAATTCACCTACCTAATAAATGAATAACTAGTCTTCACATTTAGCATTCATCAAACAGCTAAAGGATTAACCAGTCCTCCTCGTCATCTGCCCTTAAAAGAAAGTTAAATGGGCATATGTACATCATGTTCTAGTTGACGTCAAGCTGTGATATTTTCACCTTTTGACCGAACACATCAGACTTCATGAAAGTAGTGTGCCCTCCTTCTTGATCTCTCACAGCTGCTTGTTTTCATCTCATAGTGACATTTTGGTTCTAATCTTTAACATATAGCAGCTTTTATGGATGAAGATGTCTTGAGCCAAGTCATCATCATCTTCAAGTACCATGCATGCTGGCATAATGTTACGTCAGTCTTATTATATGGATGTGAAACATGGAGAACAATAAAAATGACAATCATGAAGATATAGACCTTCATTTATGTATGTTTGTGCAGAATAAAAGGATCGAAATGGCAGGACAAAATCGCTAACATTAGAATTATGGAAAAGTACCAGTCAAATACCAGTAGATAAAGAGATACAGCGAAGATGATGGCACTGGATAGGACACACACTGTGGAAGCCAACTGAGAGTATTACACAACAGGCCTTTTTTGGAATCTCCAAGGTAAAAGACAAAGAGAAAGACCAAAATATTCTTACAGAAGACAGATGGAAGCAGAGATGAAGCTGATGGGGAAGACATGAAAAAGCCTGAAAAGAATGGCTTGGAAAGTGTTTGTTGAAGACCTATGCTCCACAGGGAGTTAAAAAGAAGATGAAGAAATGTTATCAAATTTAGGAACTTACATTACACTGAATTTAACTTTTTTCATGGGAGAGCTTCAGTATCCTAATGTGTGGTGCATGGCTTAGCAGTAAAGTTAAAGTGAGTTGAATATTAATCTTTAGTCAACTGAACTAAAAAAAAAAAAAAAGATTGGTATGTGGCACACTGAGTTTATGAAGGTAATTAATAACATACCAGGATGGCCACTGGCAAAGAACATCTAACCACAATTCAGACTGCTATCAACAAAAACTGAAAACAACCCAGTGTGACACTCTTGAACAAAATAATAGATAGGCGGAATCAACACTGAGAAATGTGACGAAAAGAGAAGAATCAAAGAGCAAAAAACCACAAATTATCTCCTCCTTCAATGAAGAGAAAGGTACATGAGTTAGAAGAGAAGATAAAGAACATTTTCCAAGACAAGTAATTATTCGTAAAGTAATCACCGTTCTTCAATCCTGTCTACAAATTAATTTTGACCGTATCAATTCAGATTTTTAAAGAATGGAAATGGTAGAACAAAGCTACTAACTTAGAACTATAAGAAAGTTTCAGACAAATACCAGTGGACAAAGATGATGGCGCTTAATAGGACACACATTGTGGAAGCCACCTTAAAGTGTTACACGACAGGCCCTTTTTTTTGTAAATCCCTAGGTAAGGAAACAAAGGGAAGGCCAATATATACTTGGGGAAGACAGATCAAAGTAGTGATGAAGAAGATGGTGAGGACACCATGGAGCAATTATAAAAGAATGACAAGAAACAGAACGACTTGAAAAGTGTTTGTTGAAGTCCAATGCTCCACAGGGAGCTAAAAGTGTTTGTTGAAGTCCTATGCTCCACAGGGAGCTGAAAGTTTTTGTTAAAGACCTATTCTGCACAGGGCATGAAAGTATTTGTTGAAGACCTATGCTCCACAGGAAGCTGAAAGTTTTTGTTGAAGACCTATGCTCCACAGGGAGTTGGAAAGAGGAAGAAATCAAGTCACCACCTTAATGCTGTCCACAAATGTATAAAGTTGCATTATTTCTTTACACAGCCGTTCATCTTCTCCTCAAAGTGGCATTATATTTACAATCTTGGAAATGTTGAATATTTCTACGTGAAGATGTACTGAGCCTAATACATTCGACTCAGTTGTAAAATTCATATATTATGAAAGTAGTTTCACACACAAGACTTCACATTTTAGATGTAGTTAATTGAATCCGTGTGAAAGATATTGTAGTTAATGCCCATAATAAAAAACATCGGACTTCCGGTCAATATGGCAGATAGGCAGTGGGAACCATTGAGGCTGTTTGAAAAGTGTTTCTTGTTGCAGTTTCCTAATATTGCAAGTCCGGCTTGCTGCCGGAGCTGCTGAGTTTAGTGCTCTGTGCACACCGTGAGCTGTGTTTTTTATCTGGATCGTGCTTCGATATTTCAATTGCTTACGATGAATGATGATATCATGACGAAGGACAGTTCTGCTGCATTCACATTCTGTGTTTCTATGCCCTAGGTCTTTTGGCATGTGCTGTAGCTGCTATGATGGGATCTGCAGCTGCCTTTCTTTGTTTTGATCCTTCAATGAAATGAGATGTTAATTCAGATGATTCCACTGGCATGGGCGTTTGAGCAATTATGGAATTTAATTCGTTTTCAGTGACACAGGGCCCTTTGATTAACTACTACTAACTACAGCTACAAGAAAAAAGATCAATGCTCAAAGTTTTGAGAATGCATATATCATTTTTTACCACAAAAGTTTGAACGTTTTTTAATACAGGTTATGGAGGCGAAGGCACACCTCCCAGCACCAGAGCTGGAAGTTGTCAGCGACCCACTGCTGATGGCTTGTGCCAGGATCAGTGAACCAAAACCATCCAGACACTGCTCCACCTATCCGTGGTGCCTCCAGTAACAGACTCACCTGTCTAGTCTGGCCAAGCATGCAGGGATCGAAGAGGGAAGACAACCTGGTACTCAAAAATGTTGTGCTGAAGTTAGGCCGAAAGGCGCAAATATAACAGTTATACTGCAAACCACAACACAATGCAGACACGTCCACTACGTCCTTGTAAGGGCGGATGATGAAGAGGAATATTCTAGTCTACCACGATATTCTAGAATACTTTAGTCATCGGACGAATGCAACCAACCATACAGGTTATTTTAATCTCTATAAATGTAAAATAAAACAAGTGAGTGTAATTTATCCTCATGGAAAGACACAAATGAGTAAATCAACTAAGCATCAGTGATAAACAATTGTGTTTAATTCTACTTTCAGATGATCATTGGCTGCGGTAAGTTTGCAGAAATGTGCTCGGCTCCCGGCAGCTTGATCAAACTGGAGTACAGACGTAACCCAAGCTCTGACATTTGGGAGCCAGTCCAATCCTCCTGCCTTCCTGGCAGCCAGAATGGAGGCCTGTGCAATCCTCATCAGCACCATCGCGCAAGTCACTATATCTTGTCCCAGTTCCTAACTTGGACCAGGGTGACCATTCCCTTGTCAGAGGTGACCTTCTCAAGGTATTTTAGTTTTTTTTTTCGAATTTTCATCACTTGTATTTTTTTGGGTTCTGGAAATGACATATCAATCATTGTTATTACTCCAAGACCAAAGTGGTAATGAAATGCACAAGTTGTTCAGCGGGAAACCAGATAAATTGTATTAAAAATTGCATGTACAGCCAATATCATTGTGTGTCTGGTGTGTGGAGTAGTGACCTTGAGCTACCAATACATTCTAGTTGTGAAAGGCAAAACAGAAATGAGAACAAGACAAGACATCACATTAGATTGTTTCTAAATTTCAACCATGGCACATATAGATGTGCAGGTTTTAAACTTTAACACAGCTGTTAATTTTCTCCTTCAGATATCATCAATAGATTGTTATTTTAATTTTCTTCAACCATTTTCCTTTCCGGTGATGCACCACATTTAATTCTGTTATTGCGTAAAATTGTAAAATGAAAAAGACATGATAGAATTTCTCTAAATTGAAAATTGATTAGGTACAAACTTGAAGAAAACCTAAAGTCTACCAAAGTTCAGTAAGTGTTAAAATGCACATATATCTTTATGATGAAGAAGAATAAGGAGTCACGATAGCTCAGTGGTTAGTGAACTGGACTACAAAGGACAAGAGGTAGGGTTCGATCCAAACCGACGGCTTGCAGGTTCACCCAGTCTTAAATGGGTACCGGATTTTTTTCTGGGAAAATAAAGCGGCACGGGCGTAATACCAACCACTCTCCTTCTTCTTCTACCTTTTTAGCTCCCGGTGGAGCATAGGTCTTCAACAAACACATATTCTTCTTCTGCTGCTAGTATATCTGGAAGACTAATTTGAGCAGGGTCTGTTCAAAAATTATTGAATTCTTGATTCAGGAAAGAGATGGGCTCTCTGTCTAAGAGACATAATACCAACCACATTACCCCAAAAATCATGTTCGGAAGGTCTGTAAAATTTATGGTCATTAACACCATATTTCCTATACTCCACTTTGCGTGACGGGGCTCTTTACTTTACTACTTTATGAAGAAGAATATATATAAAATTAATTTAGTCACAATGTATTGTAAATACACCACAATTAAATAATTGTGAATTTGATTCAGCTGGAACATATTCTGGAATGTTCTTATATTATTTAAATTTATCTGCGACAGTTCAACACAGTTCAGGTGGTCACAGGAAGGTCAGAACAGAACAACCTCATGGGCATTAGATGACATCTTCATTGGGGAGAAGTGCGAAGAGATGTGTAATGGCCGTGGTGATTGCATTCTGGGAGTTTGTCATTGCGATCAGGGATACTCAGGTGAGAACCTCACTGTTCAACTTAACGTTTCTTAAGTTTTGTTTTTTAAATTTAGATTTACTCAAATCAGACAAGAAGTTGCAAGCCAAATATAACATCACAATTCAGAACTGGTACAATGCAATAGAGAAGATACAAAGCATTGATGAACAGTGGGAAATGCTAAAAGAATCAATGCAACAAACATCAAAAGTTGATTGACCAATAAAACATAAGCGATTGATGGACAGAATACATTAAAGATCTTTAAATTGATGAGCGAACATACGTAAAAATTTAGGATAATGGAGAAAGGCCAGCAACACTCAAAGAAGAAGTTGAA
The DNA here is from genome assembly GCA_032433765.1 of Megaustenia siamemsis. NCBI lineage: Eukaryota > Metazoa > Mollusca > Gastropoda > Stylommatophora > Ariophantidae > Megaustenia > Megaustenia siamemsis. The sequence continues at coordinate 13,789,676 of JAVIAB010000091.1, read as the reverse complement.
GACACCTTGCACAATATGAAAGCAAGAAAAGCTCCTGGGCCAGATAATACAACTAAAGAAGAGATTGAGGCATAGGTGATTTTGGAATAGAAATAATAATAAAAATATTGAAGGATATCTACAACAGCTGGCATTGGTTATTGGTTATGGAAGGCCTCGGTATCACTGCAAACGAATTAAAATCCATAATTGCTCAACCGCCCGTGCCAGTGGAATCATCCGAATTACTAACTCATCTCCCAAACAAAGAAAGGTAACTGTAGTCCCCGTCATAGCAGTCTCAGCACACGCCAAAAGACATAAGGCGAAACCGCGCAGAAAGTGAACACAGCCAACTGTTCCCTGTCATACAATATCAACATTCATCGTAAACAAGCGGGATATCGAAACAGGATCAAAATGGATGAGACACACAGCTCACGGTGTGCACAGAGCACTTAACTCAGTAGCTCCTGCAACAAGCCGGACTTGGAATATGAGGAAACTGCGAGAAGGAACACTTTTCAGACATAGCCTTCAATGGTTCCTGCCACCTATCCACCATATACCATGGAAGTTCGCGTCCTCCCGAAAATGATGATCGTCATAGCACTTGATGATGTTAGGCCATCGCTGGCATATACCAGTCGACCTGCTCAAATCAATATTCATAACCCTACCAAAGAAATCTGGTGCGATTGAATGCGATGATCATCATACAGTAAGCCTTATGAGTCACATGACTAAGATATTACTAAGAATCATCATGTGAAGCAGTGCGAAACAAAATCAGTCCAAAAATTAGTGATGAACAGTGTGGTTTTGTTAGAGGTAAAGGAATGAGCAATGCCATATACATCATAAGATCTTTAGTAGAAAGAGCCATAGAGGTGAAAACAGGTCCATACCTATGTTTCATAGATTACACCAAGGCATTTGACAAAGTAAAGCACCAAGAAATAAACAAAATTTTAGAAGGCATAAACATAGACAGCAAAGATCTAAGAATAATAACGAACATGTACTGGCAACAGACAGCGGCCATAAGAACAGGAAGTCAATTTGGAATGTTTCAACAAATAAAACAGGGTGTTAGACAAGGTTGTGTGCTGTCACCAGATTTGTTTAATATGTATAGTGAGATTATTTTAAGATCCATAAGGGGCATGCCTGGAATAACAATCAGAGGTCATAATATAAATAATCGCAGGTATGCTGATGATACAGTCTTAATCGCTAAGAGTGAAAACGAGTTGCAAGAAATGTTAGACATTATAGTGAAAGAAAGCAAAAATAAAGGACACAGCCTCAATAGCAAAAAGACAGAAGTAATGGTAACAACAAAGAAAAAGACATCACCTCAGTGCAAAATAAAGACAAGTGGAGCAATATTAAAACAGGTAAATGAATTTAAATATTTGGAAACTTTGTTAACCTCAGACGGAAGATGTACAACAGAGGTGAGATGCACAATGGCTTTGGCAAAAGCAGCTTTGCAAAAAATGAGGAAGATACTATGCAATCCATTTTTGACAATAGAAACAAGAAAAAGAGTTCTTAAATATTATGTAGAGCCAGTCTTAACATATGAATGTGAATCATGGACAATAGGACAACAGACAAGGAAATCACTGGAGTCTGTAGAAATGTGCTTTTACAGAAAAATGTTGAGAATACCATGGGCAGCTAAGAAGAGTAATGAAGACGTTCTGAAAGAAGCCAAAGCAAAAAGAGAGCTAATTTCCAATATTAGGAAGAAACAATCATTGTTTTTTGGCCATGTAATGAGAAGAGAACAGCTGGAGTATATTTATATTGTAACAACTGGGAAAATGAGGGACGAAGAGATAGAGGGAAACAAAGAGAAAATATACCAGACAGCTTGAAAGAATGGCTTGGCAGAAGGTCAACAACAGAAATGATAAATAACTGTCGATATCGAAAGTTGTGGAGAGACATGATCATCTATGCCAGCAGGCCCGGTACTTGATGATGATCTATATATAGACGCAACAAAGACGATGGCACTCCATGGTAGCCAACCTTTGATGTGGAGATGCAGACATCCACTCCCTTGCTGAGGTTAAGAGTCTCACCAAAAACAGGGACATGTTGCAAAATACAATGTGGGTTGTGTGCAGAGTCTGGCACTTAATAGCAAAGATCATCGGACATGGAGTCTAAGCCTGTGTGCTGTTTTACATGTTTATTTGCAATATGGTGTTAGATTTTATTCAACGACCAACTTCACATTCATGTATGATGTAGACAGCACCACTCCAGGCTGTAATGATATCCCAGAACAAACCTCTGGTACCAATTTTCAGATGAACTTTGAAGTGTGTCTATCGAAAAAGTATTTTAAAATTATTTTATCTAGACTCTGAACCCACGCCAACCTGGCAAGTAGATGAACATACTAACCACTCTACCATCTTCCTAATTTTGCCCATAATTATAACTCTTTCTGTACATTTCGCCGCACTGTGTGTCATGCCGATTTTAGCCTCTTATGTTTTGCAGCATAGTGCGTTATTCTCATTTTGATTAGTATGAACCGCCATCAAACTATATTCTCTTTAACATCTTTGTACATGTATCATCTTGGTATTGGTGAAATATAATACCTTGTTCAATTATCTAAAAATTCATATATAATATTTTATGTGTTACATAATTATAAATATGTAGATTTTTTAAAACATGAACAATTTTGTCTATGAAAACTCTTCCGCTGCGTTGATAAAAAGCTTCTGTACAGAAAGAGTTAGATTAATCAACTGATGATAGAGACTAATTACTGATCATAAAGATTAATCAACTGATGATAGAGACTAATTACTGATGATAAAGATTAATCAACTGATGATAGAGACTAATTACTGATCATAAAGATTAATTAACTGATGATAGAGACTAATTACTGATGATAAAGATTAATCAACTGATGATAGAGACTAATTACTGATGATAAAGATTAATCAACTGATGATAGAGACTAATCAACTGATGATAGAGACTAATTACTGATGATAAAGATTAATCAACTGATGATACAGACTAATTACTGATGATAAAGATTAATCAACTGATGATAGAGATTAATCAACTGATGATAGAGACTAATTACTGATGATAAAGATTAATCAACTGATGATAGAGACTAATTACTGATGATAAAGATTAATCAACTGATGATAGAGACTAATTACTGATGATAAAGATTAATCAACTGATGACCATTTCATCTGTAAATCATCATCATCATCATCGAGTGCCTTCTCCACAACGAAGGTTGGCTACCATGGAGCGCCATTCTGCTCTGTCTCTTGCTTTGATGGTGCAGGTTGTCATAGGCTGATTTGTCTGTCTTTTGATGTTAGTCTTGGTCTGACTCTGCCTCTTTTACCTTGCGTTTTCCCCTCCAGGATTACTTTTAGTAGGCTGTTGTGTCTTTTAACATGGCCCAAAAATTGCACTTGTCTTGTTTGAATTGTGTTTAGTAGTTTTCTATTCATTTTTAGTTGTTTTAAAACTTCATCATTTGTTTTCTTTTCTTTCCATCCAATTCTACCTATTCTTCTATATATCCACATTTCAAAGGCTTCAATTCTCTGTTCTTTTTTCTTGTCTAATGTCCATGTTTCTGCACCATATAGGAATATTGAGAAGATATAACATTTTGCTATTCTTAGTTTTAGCCCTGGAGTTATTTGTTTTGATGTTAGTATGTTCTTCATGACATTAAAATTACTTTTTGCCATTTCTATTCTTTTGTTTATTTCAGTTTTACATTTTCCATCACTGGTTATAGTATGTCCAAGGTAGTTGTAGTTCTGAACTGTCTCCAGGTCTATTCCTTCAGTTTTGATATCCACTTTTTGGGTTTTGAGTATTTCCTTTGTTTATGATCATAGTTTTAGTCTTTTTGATATTCATATCTAGTCCATATTTTTTGCTTGTCATGTTTATTTCATTAAGTCATTGTTGTAGATCACCAAATGGATAATAATAATTCCTGTCTCAAATATTTGAATCATCAGGTCCATCGTGTCTACCAAACAGCGGTGATCTTCTGTCACTGATGTTTGACTCCTTCGAGGGTGGGGTCTTCAGGTCTCATTGGCAGACGATATCTGGTGGAGGTATAGGGTTTGGATGTGGAGCCCTGCTTCCGTACGCTCATGGTAAAACTCTTTACTTTAATGGATGTGGCGAAAGACAGACCATTACAGCCGAGATGGACACTTCAGATGCCATGTAAGCTGTCCAGATTTTGCTGACAAGTTAACTTATTGAAAATTGATCCGAAAATCTTCAACTTGTGTAAAAAGATTAAAAGATCATTATTTATTGACCCATTGAGTCGTAGCTAAGATACTCCTCTTATCTGAATTTTTGTTCTAGCAGTTTTCAATTCTTTTAAAGATATTTTATGAAATCTTGCCATTTATCTCTGTCTACAGCTAATTTACACATTCTGTATCAGGTCTACGTTTCATTAACAAAATCGTTTTTACGATAGCGGCTTGTTAAACCTCTGATCAACGGTTCTATACCAAGCCGGAGAAAAATAATTCCTCCATCTTGGATACAACCGGAAACTATTTTATAAAAAAAAAAGGTATTATTTTAATATCATCATCAAGTAGCATGCCTGCTGGCATAGGTGATCATGTCTCTCCACATTTTTTGATTGACAGTTATTCTATCATTTCTGTTGTTGACCTTCTACCAAACAATTCTCTTAAGCTGTCTAGTATCTTTTCTCTTTGCTTCCTAATATCTCTTCACCCCTCAATTTTCCCAGTTGTCACAATATATTCCAGCTGTTCCCTTCTCATGACATGGCCAAAAAATGATGATTGTTTCTTCCTAATATTGGAAATTAGCTCTCTCTTTGCTTTGGCTTCTTTCAGAACGTTTTCATTACTCTTCTTAACTGTCCATGGTATTTTGAACATTCTTCTGTAAAACCATATTTCTTCAGCCTCCATTGATTTTCTTGTCTGTTGTCCTATTGTCCGTGGTTCACATCCATATGTTAAGACTGGCTCTACATAACATTTAAGAACTCTTTTTCTTGTTTCTATTTTCAAAAATGAATTACACTGTATCTTCCTCATTTTTTGGAAAGCTGCTTTTGCCTGAGCCATTCTGCATCTCACCTCTGTTGTACATCTACGTTCTGAGGTTAACACTGTTCCAAGATATTTATCTGTTGTAATATTATTCCACTTGTCTTTATTGTGCATTGCGGTGATGTCTTTTTCTTTGTTTCTACCATTACTTGTCTTTTTATTATTAAGACTGGGTACTTTTTTTTTCTTTTCCTTCACTATAATGTCTAACATTTCTTGTAACTCAATTTTCAATCTTATCAATTAAGACTGTGTCATCAACATACCATAGATTATTTATATTATGACCTCCCATTTGTTATGCCAGGCATGCCCTTTATGGATCTTAACATATTTTATTTTAAAATATATATTTTTTTTAAATATTATCTTATTTTCTTAATAAAACTTTGCAGTTTCTTCAGTGACTTTGAAACATAAGAATACTTGTAGGTTCTTAAATAGAACGTGAAGAATATTGAGCAATTCTTTAAACTTAGATAACTTGGCAATGAAAGCAGTAACAACAAGAGACAGTAAAACTGTTTTAAACTCTTTAGAAGATGTTGACAAACACTTTTACAACTAGTGGGGCACCTATTATGAACAAACATGGAACCATATTAACATCAAGTGAAGATATAAAATCACAATGGGCTGAAAACTTTAAGGAAACTACTCTGGTAAGTCTTGGGGTTAAGGCAAAGAAATGCAAGTGAATGCATAAAAATGCGAAGCTGCAGTAAAGCTGAATGCGAGGAAAAATTGAAAAAAAGGAAAACATGGTATGTTAGAAGCTTTACGTGATTAGTAGACGACACAGATTCAAATGACGTTTCGGCTCAATAGGCCTTCAGCAGGAACAAACAAACAACATACACACACAGATATGTGAATAAATGTGTGTATACATGTATTTATGGGCCCTTAGATACTTTCAGATATTGCCTGTGCCTTTGTAGTCGACGTACCTAGATAGCGTTCCCCCCACTTGTGTATTTTTAGAACCCTTCACCTCTGACCACAGGGTATAAATTACAGCTACACCCGTGAGAAATTCCTTTCCTAGCCTGACCACTGTCCACGACACACAGGGAAGTCAACATATTTCGATTATTTTGTTTTTGATGTTTCATTACTAGTTAGCTATGTAGGATTAGTTTTATTTATTCACATATCTGTGTGTGTGTGTTGTTTGTTTGTTCCTGCTGAAGGCCTATTGAGCCGAAACATCGTTCGAATCTGTGTCGTCTACTAATCACGTAAAGCTTCTAACATACCATTTTTTCTTTTTTTTTCAATTTTTTCCTTCTGGTAAGTCTTGCTTGTTTCTTAGTCCCACGGTGAGTCTTCCCTACTAATAGTGTTGCGTAGCAATTCTTTTAGTCTTCCTTGTTTTTTTCTACCAGATGGTTTCTATATGAATGCCTGAGAGGAAAGTCTGTCTTCATTTATTCTCACCACATGATCAATGTATTTACAATGCTTCTTCTTATAAAGCTCGACATATTTTTGTTTTGATTCGTCTCTTATCTGTTCATTTGAAATGTATTCTTTCCATCTTATGTTTGAGATCCTATGTAGATATTTGTTTTCAAAGGCATTTAATTTTCAATCTAAAGTCTGAGTGGATTTCCAACTTTCACATAAAATCAGAATAGAAAAAGTACACATTTTTTTCCCACTACAAATATGTTGAAAATAAATTAATGATATTTGTAGTTGTCTTGCAATAACCATCAGAGTCTATCTATCTATCTATTGACCTTTCGAGCCGTAACCGGCCCATAGGGCGTAGACCAAGATACACCTTCTCCTATATGAATTTTTGTTCTAGCAGTTTTCTTTTAAAGATATTTTATCAAATCTCGCCATCTGTCTCTGTTCTGTGCAAGCAGTTCTATCTCATTGAGGGAGCCGATTCCTGCTGCTCTTGCCTCTCTCATCAATGTTCTTCTCAGTGTCTCCCTGGGTCTTCCTCTTTTTCTTTTACCTGTTGTTTCCCATATGAGGGCTTGCTTTGCTATTCGATTATTATCTCTTCTCATCACATGTCCAACGTATGACCATCGTCTTTTCTTTATTACTGAAGATATTAGTGGTTGATTGGCGATTTCTCTAATTTCCTCGTTTGTTTTGAATTCGTTCCATTCTATACCAAGTATTTTCCTTAGACATTTATTTTCGAATGCGTTCAACTTTGTTTCTATATCTCTTGTTGTTTTCCAGCTTTCACACGCATACGTAAGGGTTGATAGTACATTTGATTTGAATAGCCTAAGTTTTGTGTTTGTGCTAATGAGTTTTGATTTCCACAACTTTTCAAGGCTTCTGAAAGACATTGCTGCTTTAGCCAGTCTGATTCTAATTTCTTTGCTCGTATCCCCTTCTCGATCAATGTGACTTCCAAGATAGATGAAGTGATCGATCTCTTCTACTGGTTTGTTTTCCATGTATATTTTGTCACTTGTTGGAATTAAACTTTTCATGACTTTAGTCTTTTCATGATTGACCTCAAGCCCAATTTTGCTGGCTATTGATGATAGTTCATTTGTGTTTTCCTGCATCGTTTTTATCTGATTGCTGATGAGAACTATGTCATCAGCAAAGTCCAGGTCCTCCAAATGGTCTCCTTGTATCCATTCGATGCCTTTATTACCAGTGCAGCATTTCTTCATTATGAAGTCCATAACAATTCCAAATAACAAGGGCGATAAAATACATCCTTGTTTAACCCCAGTTTCTATTGGGAAACATTCGCTCAGTCCTTCCTCTGTTCGAACTGCACATGTGTAACCATCATACATGTCTTTGATAATATTTATGATTTTTGATGGTAAGCCATATTGCTTCAGAATTTTCCACAAAGAATCTCTATGAATACTATCAAATGCTTTTTTGAAGTCGATGAAGTTAAGTACAAAAGGTTTTTGCTTTTCAATGTGTTCCTCCAATATAAGTCGTAGAGTGAAAATGTGGTCAAGACAGCTTCTCCCTTTTCTAAACCCAGCCTGTTCTTCACGCATTACTGTATCTATTGAATCCTTTATTCTATTTAGGATGATTTTACAGAATAATTTTGAGGCAACTGACAAAAGTGTCACGCCTCTCCAATTGTTACAATCTCTAAGATTGCCCTTTTTTGGGATCTTAACAATGATTCCTTTTTTCCATTTATGAGGCGTCTTCTCTGTTTTCCAAATGATGTTGAACATTTTTTGGAGATGTATTAAATTATGGCTATCAATTGCCTTGAGGATCTCAGCTGTTAACTTATCCTCTCCAGCAGCCTTGTTATTGGTCATTAGCTTTAAGGTGGTTTCTATTTCACTCAAGGTGAAGTCATCTAAATTTACATCTAATTCTGCTGCTGGTGTTTCAGCTTCAAAATCTATTAAACCATCAGAGTAAAACATGAGAAATTATTTTTGGTCACTTTATCCACAGAAAAATCATCTTTGTCATACAAATAGGCTGCTACGCACAAACAGTCAACTGTAATGTCAATCTAGACGAGGGACCCAATTATAGAGGAGTTCTTCTACAGTACAGCAAGAACAAGGTACGAGTAGTAATACCGAAATATAGGTGCCTAGTCGCTGAGTTGTAACATACATGCCCAGACTTACAACTGAGTTAGAACCTAAAAAGCCATATCAGAAATAGTATATGTTTCTACAATCCTGACCAATTTTGGATAGTGCTTCTATAATCTATCAATCTACTGTCCTTTCGAGCCGAAGACGGCACATAGAGCAGAACCACAATCTCAAACACAGAAACCTTGTGTGCCAAAATGGCACATATTGCAGAGATCACTGCTCTAAAATCTATAGCGCTGTTTCCATAACAATACTTTTTACAATGACAGCTTGTCAAGCTATCGATCAACCTCCTTAGTTGCCTCTTATGACATGTCTGGAAGGTCAAAGTGTCACTATTCTTTACCTCCCTCATAATGAGACCCCGGTAACACACGAGATACTTCTATAATACAATATAATTAATAACCATTCATGCTTTGTTTCGTTTCTCAACAAAATTTAAGTAAACAGACATGGCTAAATATAGAAAATGACATCATAGTACTTCCTCTCAGCACATGTATTTCCATCACATGTCCTCATATCGTTCGTTGAGTGCTGTCTCCACATTGAAGGTTGTCTATCACGGAGAGCCATTCCACTCTGTCTCTTGCTTTGATAGTGCATGTTGTCTTAGGCTGACTTGTCCATCTTTTGATGTTACCCGCCCATATTAGTCTTAGTCTGCCTCTTTTACCTTGTATTTTCCCCTCTAAGATTACTTTTATTAGGCTTTTGTGTCTTCCAACATGCCCCAAAAATCTCATTTGTCTTGTTTGAATTGTGTTTAGTAGTTCTCTTTTCATTTTTAGTTGTTTCAAAACTTCATCATTTGTTTTTCTTTTCTTTCCATCCAGTTCTACCTATTCTTCTATATATCCACATTTCAAAGGCTTCAATTCTCTGTTCTATTTTTTTGTCTAATATCCATGTTTCTGCACCATACAGGAATGTTGAGAAGATATACAATTTTGCTTTTCTTAGTTTTAGCCCTGGCGTTATTTGTTTTGATGTTAGTATGTTCTTCATGGCATTAAAATTACTTTTTGCCATTCCTATTATTTTGTTTATTTCAGTTGTACATTTTCCATCACTGGTTATAGTATGTTCAAGGTAGTTGTAGTTCTGAACTGTCTCCAGGTCTATTCCTTCAACTTTGATATCCACTTATGGGTTTTGATAACTTATCACTCATATCATAACTCTTGGGATATGGTTGAATTCTTCAAATACCATGCCTGCTTGTGCAGGCGATCATGCTTCTCCACAACTTAGGTCTCTACAGTTGTTTATCAATGTAGTTAATATCTTTTCTTTCTTTTCCTCAGTTTTTACAATTGTCATATTCAATTCAGTGAATGACGGTTTCCTAATTACATCATTAATAACTTGTTTTTGTTTTGTTTTTTTCGTTTTGGCTCCTCTTAGAACATTCTCATTACTCTTGTTTAGCTGTCTAATGGATCCTGAACATTCTCATTACTCTTGTTTAGCTGTCTAATGGATCCTGAACATTCTCATTACTCTTGTTTAGCTGTCTAATGGATCCTGAACATTCTCATTACTCTTGTTTAGCTGTCTAATGGATCCTGAACATTCTCATTAATCACATTTACTTGTTCTTTAACTGTTATATTTGGAAATCTTTAGTGTTTCTTAACAGACTTTGTTCACATAATTATCTAAAGACAACACATCAGAGCTTTGACAGTCTCTGGGACTGATTCATCTTTTTAGCATCATCATCATTGAGTGCCCTCTCCGCATCGAAGGTTGGCTACCATGGAGCGCCATTCCACTCTGTCTCTTACTTTGATGGTGCAGATTGCCGTAGGCTGACCTGTCCATCTTTTGATGTTACTCGTCCATGTTAGACTTGATCTGCCTCTTTTACCTTGTATTTTCCCTTATAATATTACTTTTATTAGACTGTTGTGTCTTTTAACATGACCCAAAAATTTCATTTGTCTTGCTCTTCTATGTATGCCTTTTCTTAATTCTCTTTAAGCTGACCAGCCTTTAATGGGTACCTGATTTTTTTCAGGGAAAGTAAAGCGGCACGGGCGTAATACCGACCACATTACCACAAAAATCATGTACTGAAGGTCTGTAAAATATATGGTCACTAACACCATATTCCCTATACGCCACTTGGCGTGACAGGGGTACTTTACTTTTTACTGACCTCCTATCATTTGTCTGATGCTTTTCATATAAGGTATTGTACTTAAGGCTTATCATATCAGGAGTAGTGATTTATCGCAACATTAGCAGAAATACTGAACTGTATGCTGGTCCTTTTGTACCACTTGTCACAATAGGTGCTTTTTTTTTAAAGATGAAAATTGATTTACTAATCTGAACACAAAAAATTGGCTTAGGTAGTAAATAGGTTAGCTGATTACAAATTACAAACAAATTAGTTAGCTGAGTGGCAGTATTCCCTAGCGTTTGGCTTTTCGTGGCAAGGTGCTGTGCCACTGAGTACAGGTTCGATCCTGCTTTGGTCCATATTTTTTTCTGTTGATTATTTGTCAATTTTTGCGAGTGCTGTAAACATAGCTCTTCCTCTGAATTGATTCACTTTTTTAGATAGAAAATACCCATAATAAAGTTTATAACTGTCTCCCCCCCCCCCCCCCAAATCAGAAAGGATAACTCTTAAGTGTGTTCCCCCAGTGGTGAAGTAATGTCCCTTGATTAATGTCATACAGGATAGAGATATTCTCCTTTATAAGATCACAGCATATGGAAGGCACAGGGTGAGTACTCTTCCTCGATGCTGTTGCTTTCCTCCAACTCAATGAGCCAGATACCATTCACTTATCAACCGTTGCCTTTGAAATACATCCATTTAGTGCCAAAAACATCACTAGTTGACTTAACTCATAATAACTTACTAAACTCTTAAATTTACAGCACACTCAGCAGGCAGAATAGTCAAGGAAGACAGTGGGGCATACGCTATGACCATGAGTAGCATGACGATGTAGGTCATGGCAACGACCAAGGCATTAACCTGGTTGGAGTCACAAGCCACATACTGAGTGATTCGATGGACATGATAAAAAATGTGGAGGCAAGCTTTGTACACAGGCAATGGGTAGATTAGAGTCATTGCAGAAGTCAAAAATACGTAAGGTCACCTTTATCTATGTCTCTGGACTTGCGGGAGTACTGGGAATTGAAAGAGCGGAAAGGTTGATTTACTGAGCTGTCACTGAAGACAACAATGGATTGGGTGGACATCATCAATGAACACCGAGATGTAGGAAAGGTACAAGACTTTGACAACCATGAGTCCATGTCACTCCTTCGGATGAAAAAGATGGGAGTTAAGATGGACACAGCCAGAAATGAGAATCTTAGTGGGCATGTAAGAAGACTTATCAACCGACACAGAAATGGAGTCATCAGTCGCTGGACACTGCGGGACTTGCTGAGGGGATCTGGGTACCTATGGATGCGTTCGGAGTGCAATGATGATGACCCACAAATAATTAAATTACTAAACTCTACAACTTACATCTTCAGGGTTCAGAATGGTTCTTAATAGCCCAGCATGATCCAGTTGACTTCCTTCGACCGAAGCGGGTTGCCTATGAGATACCACAGGCAGCGAAAGGGATCGGAACACAGTTCAGGTGGTGGCAGCCAATCCACGATGGTCAAGGGTTCGATCAGTGGGCGATCGATCACGTGGAGATTATTTCGTAAGTTGAGTCAATCATTAGATTTACAATCATTGTCTGTATTTAGTTATCTGACACCACATAATAAAATCATTGTCTGTATTCAGTTACCTCTGTCATCACATAATAAAATCATTGTCTGTATTCAGTTACCTCTGTCATCACATAATAAAATCATTGTCTGTATTCAGTTACCTCTGTCATCACATAATAAAATCATTGTCTGTATTCAGTTACCTCTGTCATCACATAATAAAATCATTGTCTGTATTCAGTTACCTCTGTCATCACATAATAAAATCATTGTCTGTATTCAGTTACCTCTGTCATCACATAATAAAATCATTGTCTGTATTCAGTTACCTCTGTCATCACATAATAAAATCATTGTCTGTATTCAGTTACCTCTGTCATCACATAATAAAATCATTGTCTGTATTCAGTTACCTCTGTCATCACATAATAAAATCATTGTCTGTATTCAGTTACCTCTGTCATCACATAATAAAATCATTGTCTGTATTCAGTTACCTCTGTCATCACATAATAAAATCATTGTCTGTATTCAGTTACCTCTGTCATCACATAATAAAATCATTGTCTGTATTCAGTTACCTGTCATCACCTGTGCTCTAGCATTTGATTTTAGTGGCAAGTTGCTGTGCCGAGGAGTACAGGTTTAATCCTGCTAAAGACCGTCTATTGTTTTTCTCCAAGTGTTGTAAACATACCTCTTCCATTGCAATTATTCACTAATCTATTACCTCGGAAGTTTCCCTCTATAATAATATTCATTTATTATTTTAGATCTATCTATCTATTTATTGTCCTTTCGAACCGAAGACAGCACATAGGGAAGAACCGCAATCTCGAAAACAGAAACCTTGCCTGCCAAAATGGCACATATTGCGGAGATCACTGTTGGCTCTGTTTCCATAAAAATACTTTTTACAATGACAGCTTGTCAAGCCATCGATCAACCTCCTTTGTCGCCTCTTACAACATGCTTGGAAGGTCACAGTGTCACTATTCTTTACTCCCTCATAATGAGGCCCTGGTAACACACAGGAATATATATATAATATTATTTGTCTCTACTCTTACTTCTGTATCTAGTTTAATTTAACCAAGATTATGTCTTCCACATTTCGATCTCTAATGTCATTTTCCCTAATTAAGCTGCTTAAAAGTAATTAACAAAATGAAATAAATCAAATAAAACATTTAATATTATATCTCATAGACTGCTTTGTGCATTTTTCTACAGGAACCATGATAATCGACGTTATAATTCATAAAAATATTTTGTCATATTTCAGAAGTCGTAGAGCACACAAACGAGGCAAATGGAAGGGATGAGTCCAAAGTTGCAACACTCTTCCAACAACCTACACTGTTGTATAAATATTTGTTTGGTCTTTGTTTTAATGTCTGTAACAATTCATGCCGTGGCACAGCATAGCGTAAAGTGATTGCCGTCAAAAATTGTGCCAGCAGACTTGACACAAGTAAATAATAAATTATATATTTATCAACTTGCACAAGTACCAGTTTGTGTGTTTTTTTTTCTATATAACATGTAGCTATGCAGCTGCAATGTCGTTTAATTTTCCTGTAACAGTGACGAAGAAACTGATTAAATTGATCTCTATTATCAATAGATCTATTATGGTCTGTTCCAAAATTATGCTTCAACCTTCATCAAATATCTTGGGACCCCAGATTACCATGTGGTCTTACATCTTCCACGACATTATGACTTAATTTAAAATAATGCAATACCTTCCATATGATACGTTTTCCCAATATTTAATACGCTTTATTTTGTTAATATGGCCCTTACTCTCAATTAATACAGGAAGAAAATCATTTCTTTTTGTGAAATTCCGCATTTTGCTACTTCACACTGCGCATAAAATGTTTTACAAACTGTAAAACCGCTAATTCTGAAAATTGCAAAATGCCAAGACAAGTTACCAAGAACGTCCAAAAAGACTTGCAGTAACCAGAGATATTACACGATTAGTATTAACTATTTTTTTATGGTCAGGAAATTGAAAATGACTTGCACTTTAACAGGACATATCACATGATTATAAAGTATCACTAAATGTACATCAGATGGGACTGGGGCAAGGACCATTGAGGTTGTCTGAAAAGTGTTCCTTGTCGCAGTTTCATCATATTCTAGTTGCTGCCGAAGCTACCGAGTTTGAAGCTCTGTGCACACCGTGAGCTGTGTATTTCATCCAGATCGTGTTTTGATGTTTCGATTGCTCGCAATGAAATGGTACGATAATGGACAGTTCAATTACGTTCACTTTTGGTGCTGCTTGGCCTTACCCCTTTTGGCATGTGCATTTAGCTACTATGATGGGGACTGCAGCTGCCATTGTTTTGGATTTTTCTGAGTTTTAATTCAGATGATTCCACTGGCACGGGCGTTTGAGCAATTATGGATTTTAATTCGTTTGCGGTGATACCAGGGCCTTCAACTAACCGTAATGTACATCAGGCAAAAGGTCAAGAAGAAAATAACTTTGCTCACAAAACAATTCGCTGGCTACATACAGTACAAAGTAGTTTTCTATTTCATTTTGGGGATGGAAATTGCAATCAATTATAACATAGAAGACTTGGTCTAAGACAGAACGGGTCATGTCGGTGAGAAGTAGGCAAAATCCCAAAAACATAATTGAGGATATATGCCACGATAACATAACCCCGTTTCCATGGCATGGGGGTGAAAGTTGAAAGCATTTTATTACTAATTTCTGCCATAATCACAGTCACGGGTTAATTTCAAGAATTTGGATTCAAAACCTGAATGTCTGAATATTTTTAAAATTAATTTAAACACGTTAAACAGAGTTGCCCAAAACAATTCTACAATTATTTCACAAAATGTGACTGGTCAACTGATCTCTTCTGGAATCTTGGAATTTTTAAATTTATCACTAATTTAAAGTTGATGCATAAATTTTGAAAGAATTCTAGCAATAATGATCATGGTACATGATGATGATGCCATGCTGAAACTTCTCCCTGAAACTTATTATTAATATTCAATATTATTATTGCCTTAACATATGGATGCAAATCATGGACAAGAAAGCAATTAGAATAGCAAAGACAGCAATGACTTTCAGGAACTTTGATAAAATATGAAGAAAATAAAACTAAACTACTAAGCACAAAAACACAACTCATGATCGTGAATCTAGAGTTACTGCCATATGTGCTGTCTTCTGCTCAAAAAGGCAACAGATAAATAGATTAAAGAATAATAATTAAATAATTTGTGTGTAACATAACAACAACACATTTGTTACTTCCAAAACGTGATATTTAATGACCAGACACCTCAAAGACAAATCACACACGCAGTGTCTCCACTTCATTTAACGGCAGTCAGATCTCGCTTTGAAGTCCTCAAAACATTGAGAAATCATGGCTGTAACAAACACTCTCAGAGTAGATGGCAAATATGATGATGACAGAGAATTGCTGGATAGTGACGATGGGTCATTTTTTGCCAGACTTCTTGATACCACCCGACGCTGAAAACAGAAATGGCCAAAATATAGGTTTTTTAAAAAAAAAATATATATATATATATATAATCTTTACAACACGTTTACCATTGCTGGTGTGTGTTGCAGGAGGGGGGGGGGGGGGGGGGCCCTCACGATAGAACCAGAGGGATAAAGGTCACTTGGTCAAAGCAGTCGCCAAGACGTGTGACTCTTAGGATTTTTATTTCACCACCAATAGAAAAAATCCATTCTGTCTACCGCAGGTTTTGAACACTGTATGTCAGCTTTTCAACCAGTGAAACAGTGGTTTAAGCTACGCAGCTATGCACACCTTCATATAAGCTATTCAACATATACAAATAGATACAAATTATGTTTGCAAATATGAGAGGACAGTGTCAATATGCAATCATTCCAAAAAAAATAGCAATCTTTATAGATCTATCTATCTATCTATTGTTCTTTCGAGCCGAAGACGGCACATAGGGCAGAACCACAATTTCAAAAACAGAAACCATGCGTGCCAAAGTGGCACATATTGCAGAGATCACTGCTCTAAAATATATGGCGCTGTTTCCACAACAATACTTTTTACAATGACAGCTTGTCAAGCCATCGATCAACCTCCTTAGTCTCCTCTAACGACATGCCTAGAAGGTCACAGTGTCACTATTCTTTACTTCCCTCATAATGAGGCCCCGGTAACACATAGGAAATCTTTATACATACAACAGCATATAATTTTGACCAACATATTTCTATATCTTCTTCTTCTTTTCAACTACATGTGGAGCATAAGTCTTCTACAAACACTTCCCAGGCCGTTCTGTTTCATGCCAATCTGTTAAGATCATTGCTCGTATTCCCCATCATCTTCATCTCTGCTTCCGTCTTTTCCAGAAATATTTTGGTCTTCCTCTTTGTCTCTTCCACTATGGTATAATACTCTCTCAGTTGGCTTCCGCAGTGCATGTCCTTGTTCATTTATGGTACATACATTCCAGGTGACAAGGGGTAGGGTTCGATCCCAACCAACGGCTCCTGGGTTCACCCAGCCTGAAATGGGTACTGGATTTTTTTCTGGGAAAGTGAAGCGGCACGGGCGTAATACCGATCACATTACCCCAAAAATCATGTGCTGAAGGTCTGTAAAATTTATGGTCACTAACACCATATTCCCTATACGACACTTGGCGTGATGAGGGTACTTTACTTTTTTTTTTTACTTTACATTCCAGATGCCAATTCTGGAGGACAAAAGGTGGGTCGTCGACCCGGACCCCTTGCAGCTTTCCATTATAGATCTCTTAGACAGCCGTATCTTTCCTGGATGACGGATTTACTTTTTTCTTTCAGTTGCCCATGTTTGTAAAGTTTCTGCAGCTTAGTTACTTGCAGCAAGGGATAGCCAGCCTAATGTCTAACCCTCCCTAGTCGCTTGGTAGGGAACAGAGATACACTTCTTTACTCTAACCTAATAAAGCTGTCTTCTGACCTAGTAACACTGACTTTCGTCTTCTAACATAGCAACACTGATTCTATCTTCTAATCTAGCAACACTGATTTTATCTTCTAACCTAGCAACACTGATTTTATCTTCTAACCTAGCAACTTACTGTCATCTAACATAGCAACAATGACCTTGTCTTCTAACATAGCAACACTGATTTTTTCTTTTAACCTAGCAACACTGATTTTATCTTTTAACCTAGCAACACTGATTTTATCTTCTAACCTAGCAACTTATTGTCATCTAACATAGCAACAATGACCTTGTCTTCTAACCTAGCAACACTGATTTTATCTTCTAACCTAGCAACACTGATTTTATCTTCTAACCTAGCAACACATTGTCATCTAACATAGCAACAATGACCTTGTCTTCTAACATAGCAACACATTGTCATCTAACATAGCAACAATGACCTTGTCTTCTAACATAGCAACACATTGTCATCTAACATAACAACAATGACCTTGTCTTCTAACCTAGCAACACATTTTATCTTTTAACCTAGCAACACTGATTTTATCTTCTAATCTAGCAACACATTGTCATCTAACATCGCAACACTGACTTTGTCTTCTAACATAGCAACACTGATTTTGTCTTCTAACATAGCAACACTGATTTTATCTTTTAACCTAGCAACACATTTTATCTTCTAATCTAGCAACACATTGTCTTCTAACATAGCAACAATGACCTTGTCTTCTAACCTAGCAACACTGGCTCTTTCTTCTAAACTAGTAGCGCTGACTTTGTTTTCTAACTTAGTAATACTGACTTTATCTTCTTAACCTAGCAACACTGACTTTATCTTCTTAACCTAGCAACACTGACTTTTCTAAAATAGCAACACTGATTCTATCTTCTAACCTTGCAACACTGATTCTGTCTTCTTACCTAGCAACACTGATTATGTCTTCTAACCTAGCAACACTGACTTTTCTAAAATAGCAACACTGATTCTATCTTCTAACCTTGCAACACTGATTCTGTCTTCTTACCTAGCAACACTGACTTTTCTAAAATAGCAACGCTGATTCTATCTTCTAACCTAGCAACACTGATTATGTCTTCTAACCTAGCAATTTGTCTTCAATCCTAGAACTTACTCAAAGGTCCCCTCTTAGAAGCCTGTGCTGCAGCATCTTTCAGTGCCTTCTGCTCCTCTCTTTGTTTCTGTTTGAAAGCAGCATCATCCTGTTGATTGTTAAATCATGAGGTTCATAAGGAGGGAATGATGGGATGTATATATAAGCAATGGGAGACGCGATAGCTCAGTGGTTAGTGAACTGGACTACAAAGGACAAGAGGTAGGGTTCGATCCCAACCGACAGCTTCTGGTTCATACAGCCTTTAATGGATACCGGATTTTTTTCTGGGAAAGTAAAGCAGCATGGGTGTAATACCAATCACATTACCCAAAAATCATGTGCCGAAGGTCTGTAAAATTTATGGTCTATCTTTATCTTTACGTCACATAGTACCATTGCTGGTGTATGACGAGGGGCAACCTCGACCAGAGAAATAAAGGCCGCTTGGTCAAGCAGTCGCCACGACGTGTGAGACTCTGGATTTTTATTTCACCCCCGATAGAAAAAATCCTTTCTGTCTACCGCGGGCTTCGAACACCGAACGTCGGCTTTTCAGCTAGCGGAACAGTGGTTTTAGCCGCACGGCCACGCGCTCCCCGTTTTATGGTCACTAACACCATATTCCCTATACGCCATGTGGCGTGACGGGGGTACTTAACTTTATATAGGCAAGAGAATTTGAATGCAGTAACTCTAACAACAGTGTGCAAAGACATGGCGCTGATGTAATAATCTCTGATTAAGTGATCAACTTGAGGACATTTAGCAGCATACTCCTGTACATCTAGCAGCATACTCCTGGACATCTAGCAGCATACTCCTGGACATCTAGCAGCATACTCCTGGACATCTAGCAGCATACTCCTGGACATCTAGCAGTGTACACATGGAATCTAGCAGATAACATCTAACTAGTAATAAAATGACACCAACAGCAGGTGTGTCAGGAACTTCTGGTGTGGTATGAACAGGTACGCAATGCCTTCCGCTGTGTCTCAACTGCTTTCTTAAATGTGCTCAGTCGTTAGGTGTAAACTGTCAGTCATGGTACTTTGCGTTGTGTTCCTGTCTGTCTGTTGGATCGGAATACATCACACGTCTGTCTACACAAAATTGACTTCACATACAAGTCTCGTGTCCATAAAAAAAGAAATATTTTTTTATTTACATAGTCCACTGAACAACGGTTCTGAATACAACATCCCAGCGGCGTGGATCACCCACCACTCAGGTATCAAAGTAAATACTAATGAGGTTCCAGTTGTAGCCGTTTGACATGTACCACCTATTTAACTAAATCAGCAGAACACGCTAGGCAGAGGACGTATTCAATAAACCCTTGCATGATGTATCAGACGACTTGACGTTGTTTGATTCCCTGTCTGGATCTAAATGCTTATCATCTCCTTGAATGCGTGTACTGATTGCAGCAATGGTGGCCTACCAAGGCCCCGTCAATTTTTATCTATGAATGTCACGCGCGAGCTTTTTACGTGGTCACCCGCACTTACATGTACCACTCTCCATGGCGGCAACTGTAACAATCAGGCCAGGGCGACTGTCACCTGCTGCAATACTGTGTCACTGCCTGTTGAACTCAAGCCACCTGACCTACTCTCTGTCAGCCTCAACAGCTAACGCTAGTCTGGGCACTGGACTGGTCTCTTGAACACTGCCTTCAACAGGACTCTGCCATCCGCCCGTTAATTTTCCGGACATGTGCCACTTTCATCTGTGATCGCTATAATGAATTACTTCGTGTTGATTTGCTGCTGTGACGTTCCCACAAAGATCTGAGGACTTTGTCTTTTCCGCGTCAGTAAGGTTCGTTCGTCACTGCTATGCTTGGTGACCACACCACTGATACCAAACACTAATTCAAAGTCCACTCATAACAAATGACAAGCGTTTATGAACTGACACCTTGTCAAATAGTACAACAATTAAAAGCCAGCGACTTACTTCGCGCTTGACTGTCACACATGTCAAACATTGCAGGCACTTGTCAATAAAGCCGTGCCATCCTCATTCACACACTCTGTTTGTCCATACTGAAAGACTCCACTTTATACGTAACTAGAAACTATAGTCGGAACACAAAAACTGCCTCGACTTGCAACACAAGATTGCCTTCTATATTACTATTGCTGTGGCATCAAACAACTACCACTATGGTCGACTTCTGGACCGAAAACTCCAGTAACAGGCTAACCAGGTAACATTAACCATATGGTTACCGTCTATACGCCCTACTCTATAAGCCGTCCGTCTGAGTCCGTTGTTACTTCTCATCTGACTATTTTTTCCTGTATCCTAAATATCTCTCCCCCCCCCCATCAAAACTCTCCTGATCAACGCTCACCCACACACGGGACTCTTATGTTTTTTTTCCTATCGTTCACTCTTCTCTCTTTCCCATGACTCCCATCTCGTTCACTCATTACTTAATCCCGACCCACTGCTACACAGTTACCTCCAGACTATTCATAATTAATCTCAGGGCTCTCTCTCATACATTGAATGAATTATCTCTGCCCACATCCCCTGAACAGCGTACAGAACTAAACAACCAACATAATGTCCACGTCATAAATCCATCTCATCATGTAGATCATATCACTACAGACACTTCCTCACTAGTCTCCTCACTATCACTACAGACACTTCCTCACTAGTCTCCTCACTATCACTACAGACACTTCCTCACTAGTCTCCTTACTATCACTACAGACACTTCCTCACTAGTCTCCTTACTATCACTACAGACACTTCCTCACTAGTCTCCTTACTATCACTACAGACACTTCCTCACTAGTCTTCTCACTATCACTACAGACACTTCCTCACTAGTCTCCTTACTATCACTACAGACACTTCCTCACTAGTCTCCTTACTATCACTACAGACACTTCCTCACTAGTCTCCTTACTATCACTACAAACACTTCCTCACTAGTCTCCTTACTATCACTACAGACACTTCCTCACTAGTCTCCTTACTATCACTACAGACACTTCCTCACTAGTCTCCTTACTATCACTACAGACACTTCCTCACTAGTCTCCTTACTATCACTACAGACACTTCCTCACTAGTCTCCTTACTATCACTACAGACACTTCCTCACTAGTCTCCTCACTATCACTACAGACACTTCCTCACTAGTCTCCTCACTATCACTACAGACACTTCCTCACTAGTCTCCTTACTATCACTACAGACACTTCCTCACTAGTCTCCTTACTATCACTACAGACACTTCCTCACTAGTCTCCTTACTATCACTACAGACACTTCCTCACTAGTCTCCTCACTATCACTACAGGCACTTCCTCACTAGTCTCCTCACTATCACTACAGACACTTCCTCACTAGTCTCCTTACTATCACTACAGACACTTCCTCACTAGTCTCCTTACTATCACTACAGACACTTCCTCACTAGTCTCCTTACTATCACTACAGACACTTCCTCACTAGTCTCCTCACTATCACTACAGACACTTCCTCACTAGTCTCCTTACTATCACTACAGACACTTCCTCACTAGTCTCCTCACTATCACTACAGTCACTTCCTCACTAGTCTCCTTACTATCACTACAGACACTTCCTCACTAGTCTCCTCACTATCACTACAGTCACTTCCTCACTAGTCTCCTTACTATCACTACAGTCACTTCCTCACTAGTCTCCTTACTATCACTACAGACACTTCCTCACTAGTCTCCTTACTATCACTACAGACACTTCCTCACTAGTCTCCTTACTATCACTACAGACACTTCCTCACTAGTCTCCTTACTATCACTACAGACACTTCCTCACTAGTCTCCTTACTATCACTACAGGCACTTCCTCACTAGTCTCCTTACTATCACTACAGGCACTTCCTCACTAGTCTCCTTACTATCACTACAGACACTTCCTCACTAGTCTCCTTACTATCACTACAGTCACTTCCTCACTAGTCTCCTCACTATCACTACAGACACTTCCTCACTAGTCTCCTTACTATCACTACAGTCACTTCCTCACTAGTCTCCTTACTATCACTACAGTCACTTCCTCACTAGTCTCCTTACTATCACTACAGTCACTTCCTCACTAGTCTCCTTACTATCACTACAGTCACTTCCTCACTAGTCTCCTTACTATCACTACAGTCACTTCCTCACTAGTCTCCTCACTATCACTACAGACACTTCCTCACTAGTCTCCTTACTATCACTACAGTCACTTCCTCACTAGTCTCCTTACTATCACTACAGTCACTTCCTCACTAGTCTCCTTACTATCACTACAGTCACTTCCTCACTAGTCTCCTTACTATCACTACAGTCACTTCCTCACTAGTCTCCTCACTATCACTACAGACACTTCCTCACTAGTCTCCTTACTATCACTACAGTCACTTCCTCACTAGTCTCCTTACTATCACTACAGTCACTTCCTCACTAGTCTCCTTACTATCACTACAGACACTTCCTCACTAGTCTCCTTACTATCACTACAGACACTTCCTCACTAGTCTCCTCACTATCACTACAGACACTTCCTCACTAGTCTCCTTACTATCACTACAAACACTTCCTCACTAGTCTCCTCACTATCACTACAGACACTTCCTCACTAGTCTCCTTACTATCACTACAGACACTTCCTCACTAGTCTCCTTACTATCACTACAGACACTTCCTCACTAGTCTCCTTACTATCACTACAAACACTTCCTCACTAGTCTCCTCACTATCACTACAGACACTTCCTCACTAGTCTCCTCACTATCACTACAGACACTTCCTCACTAGTCTCCTTACTATCACTACAAACACTTCCTCACTAGTCTCCTCACTATCACTACAGACACTTCCTCACTAGTCTCCTTACTATCACTACAGACACTTCCTCACTAGTCTCCTTACTATCACTACAAACACTTCCTCACTAGTCTCCTCACTATCACTACACAGTTTGATTACCAAATATCCAGCTTCCTATACTAAGGATCCAGTCTCACTCATTCTTGTACCACATTCAACTTATTAAACAAAATGTCCACCATATGATTGTTCCTACACACGTCTAGCTAATATGGGCATGTGCCCTGTTACTACTAAAATATATTCACTTCTTAAATAACTTGGATTACAGGTAAAACTGTCTCTATGAATCTTTCTGAAAACCTCACTCTTTACACTTCTAATTAAGGTGAAGGATCCACGCTCTAATAATTTAGATCGACCGTGTCTTCCTACCTCCATAGCTTACATGTCTCTTCCTGTAGACTTCTAACTAAAAAGAGCGGTTGTCCTGTTACTGGTAAAATGGATTCACACATTAAAGGTGTGGGCCGACCTTCCTACCTCCATAGCTTACATGTCTCTTCCTGTAGACTTCTAACTAAAAAGAGCGGTTGTCCTGTTACTGTTAAAATGGATTCACACATTAAAGGTGTGGCCGATCTTCTTACCTCGTTAGCTTACATGTGATTTCTTGTTTTCTCTCTGTGCAGGCTCTTTTAAGTATTTCAAGTCTCAACCAATAGAAATTTCCCTACGTCATTCCCCCAGCCAAAGAAATCACTTCACTCCTATAAGCCTATTTACCCTTCATGTTTCAACGACTTGTATTTCCCAACGTCATTCCCCCAGCCAAAGAAATCACTTCACTCCTATAAGCCTATTTACCCTTCATGTCTCAACCACTTGTATTTCCCAACGTCATTCCAGAGAACTCCCTCTGTCTCAACTACTATTCACCTGTCACTCGGAACATCTGACCATTCTTGCACACTTAAATCTTCATGCGAGGGCCTGTATTCGTACACTATTTCGTGCGTCTTAATTTCTCTTACACACCATGATTACCTGCACCTCCCTACACCCATACTCCTACACTGTTACACCACCACCAAACCATCACTGGCGACAAGTCAGGGGCACATCATTATGACCCTGATAAGTCAGTCTACAGCAAGGGATTAACCTTGATCCCAAAAAAAGTTGAACATTCTGTATCAGGTCTATGTTTCATTGAAAACAACTAGAATAAAAATTTAGATAAGTGAAAGAGTATCTGGGCCAGCTATGGCTCAAAAGGAAGGAAGATAGAAAAAAAGTTCATAGACGTCACCTCAGTGGGGAAAATGGTTGGTTGGTTGGTTGCGTTCGCCAGATGACTAAAGTATTCTAGAGTGCCGATGACTAAAGTATTCTAGAGTATCATGGTAGACTAGAATATTCCTCTGTGGGGAAAATGATGACTGCTATTTTCGTAGGGACTGAAAGGGCAAAGTCCACACGGAACTTTTTTTAGCATGGTAAAACCATCAAACCTGCTCAAGATATATTATTTCTGACAAGGGAGTGCATACAGAACCTAATGTTGGAAAAGATATCTGATTTCTTCTTTCAGAGGAAGTAATAACTTGCCCAGCGTTAGCATGTGGACTGTGATGGTGACTACATTCAGACACAACACTTCCCACGTAACAGACACTCCAAGCTTTCGTTAAATGTATAGTTCATATGTGTGTGTGTGTATGTTGTCTGTTATTAAAATAGATCACTTCAGAGGTAATACTTATAAAACTGTCCTAATAGCACACCATATGAAGGAGAACAAGTAAACATATCTAACTGTATTACCATCATTAGAAGAGATATAGACTTCCGGTGTGTGACTGTGCTGGCAACATGACGCATTTTTTGCGTTGGGGAGTCAAATTTAAATTATAAATGAATTTAATTGCCCGTAGTAAAAAGAAATTAAAGTGTTCTTGTGTGTGATTTCGAACGGGTTTATTTGTGATCAATATTCAAACGGAAACTAGTTTGTGCTAGAAAAAGTAATAAAACCTGCCAAGAATATATAGAGCAACAACAAGTTAAATAGTTGGGCTACCTGGTCAGAATGAATCTTCACCAATCACTATCAAGGGCATTCTCAAGAATGCATGGAAAAAGACCAAGAGGAAGACCTAGAGATGGATAGATACAGTGATAGAGACATGTAACAACAAAGGAGAATCACTAATTCAGACAATTAACAAACAGCTCAAGAACGACAAATGATATAACCACGACACCTTTTGGTATCAGTGAAAAAGAGAGGGGGAAAAAAGACAAAATAAGAAAGTAAACATTTCTAAGTGCATTAACATCATCAGAACAAGGAAGAAGTATATAACTATTGTCCTTTCAATCTGGAAAGGCACATCGGCAGAATTTCTAACGATCTCCCATCTGTCAAACCTTGCACAGGATCTGCATTGTGTCTCGCCGCCCCTCTCTGTGCGAGTCAATCTTGGCAAGGGAGCTAATGCATGCTGTTGTTGCCTCTCAGTTTAGTTGAATGTTCTTTTCAGAGTTTCTCTAGTAAAGTCTCATTCTTTTACCCTCTGTTTCCCATATGTGGACCTGCTTTGAGATCCTTTTGTTGTCTACATATGACCACCTCTAAGTAAAGTTGATATTTGTTGGATGCATTGTCTCTTATTAGTAGAATAAGAAAGGTCTTTTATTAACATACCTCATCTGCATCATCTTTAGGTTTCTTTGGCTGCTTAAGCGGCTTCTTTTTACCACCTATAGACGACAAACATGGAGGTCAGAAAAACAATAAGTTTATGTGTGACTGCACAACTGATTAACTCTGATTTCTTAGTTGGCTTATTTATTTCACAAAAATGGGGCATGTTCAAATGAAATCCGTCCCAGTCATCATCATCAAGTACCGGGCCTGCTGGTGTAGGTGATCATGTCTCTCCACAACTTTCGATCTTGACAGTTTTATCATTTCTGTTGTTGACCTTCTGCCAAGCAATTCTCTTAAGCTATCTAGTATCTTTTCTCTTTGCTTCCCTCTATCTCTTCATCCCTCACTCAATTTTCCCAGTTGTCACAAAATACTCCAGTTCTCTTCTCATTACAAAGCCAAAAAAATTAATGATTGTTTCTTCCTAATATTGGAAATTAACTCTCTTTTTGCTTTGGCCTCTTTCAGAATATCTTCATTAATCTTCTTAGCTGTCCATGGTATTCTCAACATTCTTCTGTAAAACCACATTTCTACAGACTCTAGTGATTTTCTTGTCTGTTTTCCTATTGTCCAAGATTCACATCCATATGTTAAGACTGGCTCTACATAACATTTAAGAACTCTTTTTCTTGTTTCTATTGTAAATGGATTGCACAGTATCTTCCTCATTTTTTTGAAAGCTGCTTTTGCCTGAGCCATTCTGCAGCTACCTATTTTGTGCATCTTCCGTTTCAGGTTAACAAGTCCAAGTAGCTTTATTATAAACACATGTACGGTACATCAACAAGTGTGGCAGAATTAAATAAAACAATATGAAGCAAGTATTAGGGTTATTTCGAAAAGGCTTTCTCATGCATTTAGTTAAGCACCGCACTGCTTGTGTGGGCGGCAGATGCTGTTCAAGATAGATGACTTTGGTTGTTCATTGAGCCATTATCACTGAGGCCAAGATATCAGCATCATATTAGAATTGTTGGCCTTTTAGAGATTTTTTTAAATGGTCTGAACACAAATGAAAGCCTTGTAGTGACAGATCAGGGCAGTAGGTTTGGTGTTGCAGGCTCTGCTAGCGATCTAAAGATCAGACAACAGTCCACCTGCATTGCCACATCAATCTCGGCGATATGCTCCTCTGTCGCAACAACTTGCACCTGACCTGAGCCGCAATAGCTCAGTGGTTAGTGATCTAGGCTACAAAGGACAAGAAGTAGGGTTCGATCCCAACCGACGGCTTCTGGTTCATCCATTTAATTTAAATTAGAATTATCAAATTATCATGATAGGATTATAAGCAAAAGACAAACAACACCATCATAATCAAATAATGTCATATGTAAATATATGATAACTGAAGTAAGTTAAATATTACACTACAGTATTGAATACACAACTATTTGCTAAACAAAAAGTGTCATTAAAATTATGAGTACGATCAGTATGAATTGATTTATATATGATATATGTTAAATTCATGGATGGACTTTGATCACTTCAATGATGATGATGGACAATAAATAATAATATAATTTATAATATATTTATAATGAATAATGAAGATTAGAAATGGACAGTAAAGTAAGGAGTCTCAGGAAGTCACACAACTTACTTAAAGTATGGTAATTTCCTAGTTTGATCAGATATAGTCTTTCAGTTTGGAAGAGTGATGTCCCCTAAAATATGTCTGCCAAAATACAGTGGTTCTACGCATTCTTGGCGTTGGGGTCATTACGCTGGCATGTAATCATTTCGGAGTATCTGTTGATTGGGCGTTGGTCCAGGGGTTAGGTTTAGCTTTAGTGTTAAATATTTATAAATATATTATAACGCGTGACAAAAACGACGCCACTCGGCCTAATTATGATCTTCTGATCGAAGGGAATTGTGCGGTTGATTACCAATCGGCGTAATGACCCCAACGCCAAGAATGCGTAGAACCACTGTATTTTGGCAGACATATTTTAGGGGACATCACTCTTCCAACTGAAATACTATATCTGATCAAACTAGGAAATTACCTAAAGTATTTGTATGACCATTTCTTTCAAGTAACAGGAGCAGAGCAGTGCAGTGAGTAACAACAGAGCTGAACAACTTTCTATCATAGAAAGTAGTATAATTTTGATAATACAGTCGAACCTGTCTAAGGCGACCATTCACGGGACTTTCAAAAACTGGTCCCATAGGACAGGTGGTCCTGCCTCACAGGTTTCACATAATAAATAGAGCGATAAAAAAAATTTTATCCTAAGCACTATGAAAACTAACCTGCAAATCAGCGTAATCCATGAGTAGAACATAGTGCACATGTCGGTCTACAATAGCCACTGGTTGGACACTTTTCATAAAACACGATAGTTAAACACACAAAAATAAAACACACATACACAGATTCCACTTATACTGTACATGTATCACTTTTGACTTGAAAAAAAATCCAATATGGTAGTCTGTTGTTTGACAGATGAAATAAACGATAAGTTCAATTTTTCTCTCAAGTCCATGATAACGTCTAGTATGTCAGATCTCCCGTTTGTTATTGAATAGGTGCGCAGAAGCTCCAAAGCATTATGTGCATCTGCGATAGTGTATGTTTTCTCAATGTCAGTAGAATCTTGTTCGTTGTCTGATTCACTATTCACATCCTCAGCAGCTAAAATTGCAGTGGCAGGAAGATCCCAGTTTGTTTCTATTGTGTTGCAAGTTTGGAGCCCTGAATCAATCATGGAGATGTCTGTCAATTGGTATCCAAACAATTCTTTTGAAAGGTTATCCAAAGCAGTAGAAATTGCAGTAGAAACAATTTGCACGTCGGTCTTTGATGCAGATTCCATGTGCGTCAGAGAATATGCGTGTGTTTCAGCAGGACAATGAAACCTGCTTTACAGAAACACTTAAGGATGGTTGAGTTGTCCACTTCTTTCCATGCTGCAGCAATCCAGTAGACTACATCCAGTAAATTGACCTGTTTCATGAGTTCGGTTCCGGAAGCATCCTTGTTTGATTCCATGACTGTGATAAGATGTAGAAGCTGTTTTTGTCTAAACTTTAATTTAAATGTCTGAATGACACCCTGGTCTAGGGGTTGAACTAATGCAGTTGTGTTGGGTGGCAGAAACTGCAGCTTAACATTCTGTAGTTCGATCTTGGGATGACAGGTAGCGTTGTCAACAAATAAAATAATGTGGCGCTTTTTTTCTGCATCTTACGGTCAAAACTTTTCAGCCAATCTTCAAATATAGCTGCAGTCATCCATGCCTTTTTGTTGTTTCTGTAAATCACTGGCAGTGTGTTTATGTTGATGTTTTTAAAAATCCTAGGGTTAGCTGCTTTCCCAATCACTAAAGCCGGTT
Organism: Megaustenia siamemsis; assembly: GCA_032433765.1. Classification (NCBI taxonomy): domain Eukaryota; kingdom Metazoa; phylum Mollusca; class Gastropoda; order Stylommatophora; family Ariophantidae; genus Megaustenia; species Megaustenia siamemsis. The sequence goes on along the minus strand of JAVIAB010000091.1, from coordinate 13,760,273 downwards.
CTCGTTCTCCCAACATGTTAGTGCATAGCATCACTGTTATTCGCTCTTTGCTTTTTTTACCCCCAGCGCATTTTTCTCCTTTGACAAAAAATGTTTTGTCCGTAGTCGCTTTGAAAAATAACCCCGTTTCATCTAAATTAAAAATGTCTTGAGCAGCGTAACCATAGCATATCTCGGATAATTTAGAAGTCCAGTCAGCCGCAGCACTCATATCTGAATCACCGACTTCGCCACATTGCTTACCAAACACAAGATTGTGTCTTTTAATGAAGGCCTCTAACCAGCCGTTCGATGCTTTAAAGACTGAGTTTTCCAATTCTTTTGCAAACTGTAAAGCTCGTTCTTTGATCATCGGCCCAGATAACGGAATTTTTCGTGCAAGTGCTGATTGACACCATTTCCAACAAAGTGTATTTATGTCTTCATTTCCCGTTTTCCTGCTATTCCTTCTTTTCATACTTGGTGCATTATTTTCAAAGTCATTCATATACTCGGCTTTTCTCTTTAACGTACGTAAAATCTGTGTCTTTCCCACTCCAAACTGTTCTGCCAATAATCGCGAACTTTTACCTTGCTGATTTTGTCGAATCACTGATATTCGTTCTTCCAGCGTTAATGCTTTTGGTTTTACACTTTTGACACTGGCCATTTCCTATATTGTGTGTAACACTTTTAAAATCCACAAAAATAATTCACTGAGATACTGTACATGTACATGAAAACACTCTAAGCGGGCAATGACTAATTCTTTAGTTAATTCCTGTAATTTATACGGGCCACGCAATGGTCTACTCTGGTCTAGACGGAACCGCGAAGTGATGTCACTTCACGAATCATAGATCTGTGTCTGCACCAGTATTGACTGATAAACGTAACACGTCCCACTGTAATCTGGGACTCACTAAATACGGGAAACATCAACACCTGTAGACACCTGTGTCGATCGTTTATAGCTCCCAGCGAGACGAAGGACTGGCTGGTCGTCGTAAACGGGATAAATAACATTGGCGGCGGTTAATTAGCCTGGTCTCTGGTCGCGTCATACGGTGAGCGCCGTAATCAGTGTTAGCATATAGTAAAAAACTCGGGGAAATTGTAGACCCTGTCCTATAACCAGGGAAACGCTTTAAACAGGTGGTCCTAAGACCAGGTTCGACTGTATCAACTGGTAAGGGGGGAATTTATACTATTATATTATAGTGTGTGAGTTCATCAGTCAGAGTCAAGATTAGTGATAAAAGAAGAAGAAAAAATTGCCACTACTCAGTGACTACTCTGCCAGTAAGCAAACTACTACTTACTACTACTACTACTACTACTACTACTACTACTACTGCAGTAAATAACTCAAGTTAACTCATCATAACTGTCTCAAGTAGTAATTTTAAAGTAATTATAATACTATTCTCTGTATAGGGCAGTAGTAGTAACAGAACTAAGGAATTCAATACACTATACAGAAGAACAGAGAGAAAAATTAATAGTGAACTGACAAGGCGGGAATCGTGTGTCCAGTCAAGATTAGTAATAAACGGCCAAAAGAAATGTGTCGTTAACTACTACTACTGCAGTAAATAAGTCAAGTAACTGTCTCAAGTAATAGAATAGTGCAGTAAGTCAGTAAACTCACGAACAGAACATTGAACAAGTAAATGAGTTAACGTTAACTGGCGACATGTGACGGGAATCGAGTCGGCAAGTGTATCCAGTCCTCGGTCAAGCCCGTGTGATCCAGCTGTTAACTTCTGTTATCGTTCTACACTAAGTTATTTACGACGCTAGATCACACATTTAACTCCATATCCACAAAATTAATGAAAGTGAACTAACCTTCCCTTCCAGACATTTTCTAATCTTCTCACGGACCGTGGACCACGACTTGCACAAGCAGGGTACTAACCGGAAACAGCAGACAAACACTGGCTTCCGGTGTCCAGCAGCTTTGTCACAGTTGCCATTTTGTCGTGTGTTACAAGAATCACAGCCAAACTTATTCTGCTGAAGTGAGATACTTGCTTGCTTGCGTTCGCCCGATGACTAAAGTATTCTAGAGTATTCGTAGACTGTAGAATTCCTCTTCGTCATCCGTCCTTAAAAGGGCGTTAAGTGGATGTGTCTGCGTTGTGTTGTGGTTTGCAGTATAACTGTCATATTTGCGCCTTTCGGCCCAACATATCCGACTTCAGCACGACATTTTTGAGTACCGGGTTGATGTGAGATGAGATTAGGAGCAAGTTGTGGGGTGTAAAGTACACTCTATAAGGTATGGGACAGCTTTACAAAGAAAAAAACACAACAAAATACTGACATTCTGGACTGCATGCCAAAATGTTCTCATTTTCTTTCAGAAAACGAAACAAGTACAAACGGACAACAAAATAAGGATAAACTTTAATATATCAGGGAGCCGCGATAGCTCAGTGGTTAGTGAACTGGACTACAAAGGAAAAAGGGTATGGTTCGATCCCAATCGACGGCCTTCGACGGTTCACCCAGCCTTTAATGGGTACCAGATTTTTCTCTGGAAAGTGAAGCGGCACGGACGTAATACTGACCACATTACCCCAAATATCATGTCCTGAAGGTCTGTAAAATGTATGGTCACTAACACCATATTCCCTATACACCACTTGGCGTGACGGGGGTACTTTATTTTTTTTTCTACTACATCAGGAATGAGTGGGATAAGTAAGTCAAATAAAGATCATCATCATGTACCCTGCAGGTTGGCGTAGGCGATCATGTCCCTCCACAATCTTCTATCTACAGTGCATCGTATCAGTTCTGTTGTTGACTGTTTTCCATGCCATGACACCAAGCTATCCAGTATTTTCTCTCTTTGTCGTCCGCGATCTCTCTTTCCTTTTATTTTGCCAGTTGTAACCAAGTATTCCAACTTTCCTCTTCTCATGATGTGCCCGAAAAATGTTGATTGCTTCTTTCTGATGTTTTTTAAGAGCTCCCTTTTTGTGTTGGCCTCTTTGAGAACTTCCTCATTGGTCTTTTTATCTGTCCAGGGAACTTTCAACATTCTTCTGAGAAATCCCATCTCTGTGGCCTCTAACCGTCTTTTCATTTGTTTGTCTACTGTCCATGATTCGCTTCCATAGGTCAGAATTGGTTCTATATAGCACCGGTGAACTCTCTTTCTCATTTTTATTGACATAGATTTGTTGCATAAGATATTTTTCATTTTCTTAAATGATATTTTGGCCTGAGCTGTTTTTGCTTTTTATTTCTGTGGTGCATCTCCCATCCGATGTAATTATTGTGCCCAAGTATTTGAAACGTTGCACTTGTTTTAGATTTGTCTCGTTTA
>JAVIAB010000091.1:13741954-13751954 GCA_032433765.1 Megaustenia siamemsis | reverse complement strand
TTCTTCCAACCCGCTGTGTCTTTTGACGTGGCCATATCATTTTCGTTTCCTCTGTAGAATGGTGTTTATAGCCGAGTTCGGAGCCATATACTCAGATGTCCCCGCTGGGTGGTCTAGAGGCATGATATCGATCTCTGGACAAGAAGTCACTGGTTCGATTCCCACCAGTCAGTAGTAACATTTATTGAAAGGCTAAACAAAATCGAATCTGATTTCTTCGTGGCTTTCCAGCTTTGTTTTCTTCACTGCCCTCTGGAGACTAATATCCGATGTCTAACCCTCTTGCATAACGGCGTAAAACGGAGGTCCCGCGTGCCTAATGCGCACGTTAAAGAACCAACATAAAAAAGATTAGGCTGAAAATGGTTACTGCATAAGGAAAAGAAAAAGAGAAAAATTCTACCGAAAGAAACAGTAATATTTTCGATGAAAACAAAATGAGAGTACTTCTGAAATACATAATATCTGCCTACATGGTGGGGGACACCTGAGTATTTTATGCTTGTATGGCGTGAGACAACTGAGTATGTGGCTCAGGACATCTAGTATATGGCTGCTTGTATGGCGAGGGACATCTTTGTCTGTGGCTACCTGTATGGCGGGGGACATCTGAGTATATGGCTGCTTGTATGGCGAGGGACATCTTTGTCTGTGGCTACCTGTATGGCGGGGGACATCTGAGTATATGGCTCAGTACATCTAAGTATATGGCTGCCTGTATGGCGAGGGACATCTTTCTATATGGCTACCTGTATGGCGGGGACATCTGAGTACACGTCTACCTGTCTGAAAAAAGAGTCCCTCCAGACTTCTCTAGATATGTAAAAAAAAATTAATCAAAGTCACAGACCAATGAAAAATAACAAGTTACTACTAGACAGCCAGACTATGGAAACTAACTGGGCTTCGTAAAATAGTTGGTTAAGCGTCTTCGACCTGCCGTCGCAATACCAGTGTCGGCGTTCTATCAACTGCCAGGGACCTAGTAGTTCTACCTCTTTGTCGGTTCTCTCAGATAATACTTTGCTTAAAAACGAACTGGTTAACAGAAACTTGGATCGTCATGTTCCCTGTTGTGGTAGCTCTTACTGATAGAGAAGACCTAGAATTGCAGTACCTCTAGGCTGGATTAGTAGTTTCCCAACATAGTCTTAAACCAGACTAACTCTGAGCAAAAGTGCACCCTGTCCTCGTGTCATTAAATCAACAACAACTTGAAAACGCGCCTTTAATTTTGGTATTGGAAGCATTCTAGGAGGTCCGCGCTGTACATGTTATACCATTGTCTCGAAGTATCAGCGGTATCATATAATAAATATATCAGTATATTTGTTAGCTTCGTTACGGCGGTGACTGAGGCCTGCCCTGTGGACTTAGCTCTGCAGCCAACCAGTCTTTAGGACACCAATGTAAGGAGTTGTTATATTTATTAGCTTCGATACGGCGGTGACTGAGGCCTGCCCTGTGGACTTAGCTCTGCAGCCAACCAGTCTTTAGGACACCAATGTAAGGAGTTGATACTGGACAAAGAGACACGTCCTAACCATCCCTCCCCTATACTCTACTCTACCTTACCCCATGACCTTTCTTTTCCACTACTCTAGCTTACCCCCCAACATTCCTTTCCTATTACTCTACCTTACCCCCTATCACTCCTTTCCCATTACTCTACCTTACTCCCTAACACTCCTTTCCCACTACTCTACCTCATCCCCCAACACACCTTTCCCACTATTATACCTTACCCCCTAACATTCCTTTCCCATTACTCTACCTTACCCCCTCACATTCCGTTCCCATTACTCTACCTTACCCCCTCACATTCCTTTCCCACTACTCTACCTTACCCCCTCACATTCCTTTCTCATTACTATACCTTACCCTCTAACACTCCCTTCCCACTACTCTACCTTATCCCCCAACATACCTTTCCCATTACTCTACCTCACCCCCTAACATTCCTTTCACACAACTCTACCTTATCCCCTAACACTCCTTTCCCACTACTCTACCTCACCCCCTCACATTCCTTTCACACTACTCTACCTTATCCCCCAACACAAATTTCCCACTACTCTACCTTGTCCCCCAACACCCCGTTCCCACTACTCTACCTTATCCCCCACACCCCGTTCCCACTACTCTACCTTATCCCCCAACACACCTTTCCCACTACTCTACCTTATCCCCCAACACCCCTTTCCACTACTCTACCTTATCCCCCAACACACCTTTCCCACTACTCTACCTTATCCCACCAACACACCTTTCCCACTACTCTACCTTATCCTCCAACACACCTTTCCCACTACTCTCCCTTATCCCCCAACACACCTTTCCCACTACTCTACCTTATCCCCCAACACACCTTTCCCACTGCTCTACCTTGTCCCCCAAACACCTTTCCCACTACTCTACATTATCCCCCAACACACCTTTCTCACTACTCTACCTTGTCCCCCAACACACCTTTCCCGCTACTCTACCTTATCCCCCAACACACCTTTCTCACTACTCTACCTTATCCCCCAACACACCTTTCCCATTACTCTACCTTATCCTCCAACACACCTTTCCCACTACTCTACCTTATCCCCCAACACACCTTTCCCATTACTCTACCTAATCCCCCAACACACCTTTCCCATTACTCTACCTTATCCCCCAACACACCTTTCTCACTACTCTACCTTATCCCCAACACACCTTTCATACTACTCTACCTTATCCCTAAAACACACCTTTCCCATTACTCTACCTTATCCCCCAACACACCTTTCTCACTACTCTACCTTATCCCCCAACACCCCTTTCCCACTACTCTCCCTTGTCCCCCAACACACCTTTCCCACTACTCTGCCTTATCCCCCAACACACCTTTTCTCACTACTCTACCTTGTCCCCCAACACACCTTTCCCGCTACTCTACTTTATCCCCCAACACACCTTTCTCACTACTCTACCTTATCCCCCAACACACCTTTCCCATTACTCTACCTTATCCCCCAACACACCTTTCCCGCTACTCTACCTTATCCCTAACACACCTTTCTCACTACTCTACCTTATTCTCCAACACACCTTTCCCACTACTCTACCTTATCCCCCAACACACCTTTCCCATTACTCTACCTTATCCCCCAACACACCTTTCCCATTACTCTACCATATCCCCCAACACACCTTTCCCATTACTCTACCATATCCCCCAACACACCTTTCCTACTACTCTACCTTATCCCCCAACACCCCTTTCCCACTACTCTACCTTATCCCCCACACCCCTTTCCCACTACTCTCCCTTATCCCCCAACACGCCTTTCCCACTACTCTACCTTATCCCATAAACACACCTTTCCCACTACTCTTCCTTATCCCCCAACACACCTTTCCCACTACTCTACCTTACCCCCAACACACCTTCCCACTACTCTCCCTTATCCCCAACACACCTTTCCCACTACTCTACCGTATCCCTTAACACTCCTTTCCCACTACTCTACCGTATCCACCAACACATATTTCATACTACTCTACCTTGTCCCCCAACACAGCTTTCCCCACTACTCTAACGTATCCCATAACACTCCTTTCCCACTACTCTACCTTATCCCCCAACACACCTTTCCCACTACTCTACCGTATCCCCTAACACTCCTTTCCCACTACTCTATCTTACCACATAACACTCCTTTCCCACTACTCTACCTTTCCCACTACTCTAACTTAACCCCCTAACCCTCCTTTCCCACTACTCTACCTTACCCCCTAACCCTCCTTTCCCACTACTCTATCTTACCCCATAACACTCCTTTCCCACTACTCTACCTTTCCCACTACTCTACCTTACCCCTAACCCTCCTTTCCCACTACTCTACCTTACCCCCTAACCCTCCTTTCCCACTACTCTACCTTACCCCCCAACACACCTTTCCCATTACTCTACCTTATCCCCCAACACACCTTTCCCATTACTCTACCTTATCCCCCAACACACCTTTCTCACTACTCTACCTTATCCCCAACACACCTTTCATACAACTCTACCTTATCCCCCAACACACCTTTCCCATTACTCTACCTTATCACCCAACACACCTTTCCCTCTACTCTACCTTATCCCCCAACACCCCTTTCCCACTACTCTACTTTATCCCCCAACACCCCTTTCCCACTACTCTCCCTTGTCCCCCAACACACCTTTCCCACTACTCTACCTTATCCCCCAACACACCTTTCTCAATACTCTACCTTGTCCCCCAACACACCTTTCCCGCTACTCTACCTTATCCCCCAACACACCTTTCTCACTACTCTACCTTATCCCCCAACACACCTTTCCCATTACTCTACCTTATCCCCCAACACACCTTTCCCGCTACTCTACCTTATCTCCCAAGACACCTTTCTCACTACTCTACCTTATCCTCCAACACACCTTTCCCACTACTCTACCTTATCCCCCAACACACCTTTCCCATTACTCTACCTTATCCCCCAACACACTTTTCCACACTACTCTACCTTATCCCCCAACACACCTTTCTCACTACTCTACCTCATCCCCCAACACACATTTCCCACTACTCTACCTTATCCTCCAACACACCTTTCCCATTACTCTACCTTATCCCCCAACACACCTTTCCACTACTCTACCTATCCCCCAACACCCCTTTCCCACTACTCTACCTTATCCCCCAACACCCTTTCCCACTACTCTCCCTTATCCCCCAACACACCTTTCCCACTACTCTACCTTATCCCCCAACACCCTTTCCCACTACTCTACCTTATCCCCCAACACACCTTTCCCACTACTCTACCTTATCCCACCACCACCTTTCCCACTACTCTACCTTATCCTCCAACACACCTTTCCCACTACTCTCCCTTATCCCCCAACACACCTTTCCCACTACTCTACCTTATCCCCCAACACACCTTTCCCACTGCTCTACCTTGTCCCCCAAAACACCTTTCCCACTACTCTACATTATCCCCAACACACCTTTCTCACTACTCTACCTTGTCCCCAACACACCTTCCCGCTACTCTACCTTATCCCCCAACACACCTTTCTCACTACTCTACCTTATCCCCCAACACACCTTTCCCATTACTCTACCTTATCCTCCAACACACCTTTCCCACTACTCTACCTTATCCCCCAACACACCTTTCCCATTACTCTACCTAATCCCCCAACACACCTTTCCCATTACTCTACCTTATCCCCCAACACACCTTTCTCACTACTCTACCTTATCCCCCCACACACCTTTCATACTACTCTACCTTATCCCTAAAACACACCTTTCCCATTACTCTACCTTATCCCCCAACACACCTTTCTCACACTACTCTACCTTATCCCCCAACACCCCTTTCCCACTACTCTCCTTGTCCCCCAAACACCCTTTCCCACTACTCTGCCTTATCCCCCAACACACCTTTTCTCACTACTCTACCTTGTCCCCCAACACACCTTTCCCGCTACTCTACTTATCCCCCAACACACCTTTCTCACTACTCTACCTTATCCCCAACACACCTTTCCCATTACTCTACCTTATCCCCCACACACCTTTCCGCTACTCTACCTTATCCCCTAAACACCTTTCTCACTACTCTACCTTATTCTCCAACACACCTTTCCCACTACTCTACCTTATCCCCCAACACACCTTTCCCATTACTCTACCTTATCCCCCAACACACCTTTCCATTACTCTACCATATCCCCCAACACACCTTTCCCATTACTCTACCATATCCCCCAACACACCTTTCCTACTACTCTACCTTATCCCCCAACACCCCTTTCCCACTACTCTACCTTATCCCCCAACACCCCTTTCCCACTACTCTCCCTTATCCCCCAACACGCCCTTTCCCACTACTCTACCTTATCCCATAAACACACCTTTCCCACTACTCTTCCTTATCCCCAACACACCTTTCCCACTACTCTACCTTACCCCCAACACACCTTCCCACTACTCTCCCTTACCCCAACACACCTTTCCCACTACTCTACCGTATCCCTTAACACTCCTTTTCCCACTACTCTACCGTATCCACCAACACATATTTCATACTACTCTACCTGTCCCCCCCAACACAGCTTTCCCACTACTCTAACGTATCCCATAACACTCCTTTCCCACTACTCTACCTTATCCCCCAACACACCTTTCCCACTACTCTACCGTATCCCCTAACACACTCCTTTCCCACTACTCTATCTTACCACATACACTCCTTTCCACTACTCTACCTTTCCCACTACTCTAACTTAACCCCCCTAACCCTCCTTTCCCACTACTCTACCTTACCCCCTAACCCTCCTTTCCCACTACTCTATCTACCCCATAAACACTCCTTTCCCACTACTCTACCTTTCCCACTACTCTACCTTACCCCTAACCCTCCTTTCCCACTACTCTACCTACCCCCCTAACCCTCCTTTCCCACTACTCTACCTTACCCCCCAACACACCTTTCCCATTACTCTACCTTATCCCCCAACACACCTTTCCCATTACTCTACTTATCCCCCAACACACCTTTCTCACTACTCTACCTTATCCCCCAACACACCTTTCATACAACTCTACCTTATCCCCCAACACACCTTTCCCATTACTCTACCTTATCACCCAACACACCTTTCCCTCTACTCTACCTTATCCCCCAACACCCCTTTCCCACTACTCTACTTTATCCCCCAACACCCCTTTCCCACTACTCTCCCTTGTCCCCCAACACACCTTTCCCACTACTCTACCTTATCCCCCAACACACCTTTCTCAATACTCTACCTTGTCCCCCAACACACCTTTCCCGCTACTCTACTTATCCCCCAACACACCTTTCTCACTACTCTACCTTATCCCCAACACACCTTTCCCATTACTCTACCTTATCCCCCAACACACCTTTCCCGCTACTCTACCTTATCTCCCAAGACACCTTTCTCACTACTCTACCTTATCCTCCAACACACCTTTCCCCCTACTCTACCTTATCCCCCAACACCCTTTCCCATTACTCTACCTTATCCCCCAACACACTTTTCCGCACTACTCTACCTTATCCCCAAACACACCTTTCTCACTACTCTACCTCATCCCCCAACACACACATTTCCACTACTCTACCTTATCCTCCAACACACCTTTCCCATTACTCTACCTTATCCCCCAACACACCTTTCCCACTACTCTACCTTATCCCCGAACACCCCTTTCCCACTACTCTACCTTATCCCCCAACACCCCTTTCCCACTACTCTCCCTTATCCCCCAACACACCTTTCCCACTACTCTACCTTATCCCCCAACACACCTTTCCCACTACTCTTCCTTATCCCCCAACACACCTTTCCCCTACTCTACCTTACCCCCAACACACCTTTCCCACTACTCTCCCTTATCCCCCACACACCTTTCCCACTACTCTACCGTATCCCTAACACTCCTTTCCACTACTCTACCGTATCCCCCAACACACCTTTCATACTACTCTACCTTATCCCCCAACACACCTTTCCCACACTCTACCGTATCCCCTAACACTCCTTTTCCCACTACTCTACCTTATCCCCCAACACACCTTTCCACTACTCTACCGTATCCCCTAACACTCCTTTCCACTACTCTATCTTACCCCAGAACACTCCTTTCCCACTACTCTACCTTTCCCACTACACTAACTTAACCCCCTCACCCTCCTTTCCCACTACTCTACCTTACCCCTAACACTCTTTCCCACTACTCTACCTTTCCCACTACTCTACCTTACCCCCTAACCTCCTTTCCACTACTCTACCTTACCCCCTAACCCTCCTTTCCCACTACTCACCTTACCCCCTAACCCTCCTTTCCCACTACTCTACCTTACCCCTAATAACCTCCTTCCACTACTCTACCTTACCCCCTAACCCTCCTTTCCCACTACTCTACCTTACCCCCTAACCCTCCTTTCCCACTACCTTACCTTACCCCTAACCCTCCTTTCCCACTACTCTACCTTACCCCCTAACCCTCCTTTCCCACTACTCTACCTTACCCCCTAACCCTCCTTTCCCACTACTCTACCTACCCCTAACCCTCCTTTCCCACTACTCTACCTTACCCCTAACCCTCCTTTCCACTACTCTACCTTACCCCCTAACCCTCCTTTCCCACTACTCTACCTTACACCATAACCCTCCTTTCCCACTACTCTACCTTACCCCCTAACCCTCCGTTCCCAACTACTCTACCTTACTCCCTAACCCTCCTTTCCCACTACTCTACCTTAACCCCTAACCCTCCTTTCCCACTACTCTACCTTACCCCCTAACCTCCTTTCCCACTACTCTACCTTACCCCCTAACCCTCCTTTCCCACTTCTCTACCTTACACCCTAACCCTCCTTTCCCCCTACTCTACCTTACACCCTAACCCTCCTTTCCCACTACTCTACCTTACCCCTAACCCACCTTTCCACTACTCTACCTTACACCCTAACCCTCCTTCCCACTACTCCTACCTTACAACCTAACCTCCTTTCCCACTACTCTACCTTACACCCTAACCCTCCTTTCACTACTCTACCTTTACACCCTAACCCTCCTTTCCCACTACTCTACCTTACACCCTAACCCTCCTTTCCCACTACTCTACCTTACACCCTAACCCTATAGCTTTCTTGACAGTCTCTCAATTTTTGCTGGAAAAGTTTGGGTTCGTCTAGTTCCAGTCTATTGTTGGAAAAACTACCTAATCCAGCCTAGAAGACTGCAATACTAGGTCTTCTAAATCAGCAAGAGCCACCACAACGGGGTACATGGCTATCCTAGCTTCTGTTAACCAGCTTCTTGCAAGGTTATTATCCCAGTAAACCGACGGATAGATAGAACTGCTAGACACCTGACTGTTGATTGTACGCCGACAATGTTATAATTTATCGTCGAAAGTTTTACCGTTTCTTTTCGGGATATTTTTTCTCTATTTCTTTCCCTCGAGCAGTAACCATTTCCGGCTTATTCTTTTTATGTTAGTTCCTTAACTTTGCGCATGAAGCACACGGGGCCTCCGTTTTACGCCGTTATGCAAGAGAGCTTGACATCGTATTTCAATCTCAGAGAGCAGGCATGGGAACAAAAGCTGTAAAGCCACGAAGAAATCAGATTCGATTTTTTGTTGTTTTTAAATACATTTTACAACTGAGTGTTGTGGGAATCGAACCAGTGACCTTATTGCCCAGAAGTCGATATCTTGCCTCTAGACAGCGGGGGACATCTGAGTATATGGCTCCGAACTCGGCTGTAGACACCATTCTACAGAGAAAAACGAAAATATTATGGCACACGTCAAAAGACACAGCGGGTTGGAAGGACAATAACGCAAGCTTTACTGGAAGATAAACCTAATAGCTAAATGTAGGATCCATTTTTAGTGAGGTCATCAAACATTTTCCAAGTCGCCCACTTGATTCCATTCTCGTAAGATCGTTTCATGTCTTTCTCATCTCTGTTAACTCATGTCCTCTACAAGTTTATTTTTGGCCTGCCCTTTTGACCCTTCTCCGTGTTGATTGTGCAAAAAAAGTGTCGGTGGATTAAAACCTCAGTTTGCGTTCTATCCAGATCCACCAACTTTTTTGCGAATATTTGACCACTGGTATCTGTCTGGTACCTTCCCTATTTCTTCTTCATAGCGATCGCCTGCATTGTGTCCGCTAGTTCACGACAACGTCGCAATAACTCCGCCTTTCTGACTGACACATCAGTGTTCAGCATGGATGAGAAGGTTTGTTTAACAATGTTGGCTGAGAGAGCTGCTTCTTTGCTTTACTTTTTCCAAGTTTCACTGCCGTTGTGTTTTTTAAGGGCGTGCGAGTGCACACGTGACCTGTTTTTCGAGAGGGCTGGACATCGATCTCACTACCACCTGGGATTCCATTTTTCTAAAAAATTCCCACCATCTGCCATGAGTATCGAACCCTGAAC
>JAVIAB010000091.1:13609262-13741854 GCA_032433765.1 Megaustenia siamemsis | reverse complement strand
TCGAGTCTAGTCCTGAGATAGTATCTCAAACTTGAAACAATTCGCGCTCTAACAAAACTGCAGCCGCTACGTTTTTCATTCTGAATCAAATCGTACACTAAGATCGACATAATTATTTCTATCCCTTCCTCCATGCCCATGGCGTCGAGGGGGGATACAATCTGCGATTCTTTGCTCTTCTGTTGGCCTCTTCTGATGTTATCCCTCCTAGTGACTCTAGTATTCCCTTTATCCATCTCTTTCTCCGGTCTTCCTCTTAATCTGGCGTTTTCGTAGCGTTTGTTTATGGCTCTTTGAGTCATAATTCATTGTTAGTTTTTTTTTTTTGTCTTATGTGTCTGAACAATTTATATTATAACTTTATTTTAGTTCATCGACGGCTTAACAACCTGCCATTGTAAAAGTATTGTTATGGAAACAGAGCCATAGATTTTAGAAGTGGTGATCTCTGCAATATGTGCCATTATGGCACGCAACGTTTCTGTTTTTGAGATTGTGGTTCTGCCCTATGTGTCGTCTTCGCTCGAAACGAAAGGACAATAGATATAGATAAATAGAACTTTAATTTTACACACATAATTACTACTCACCTATTTTTCTCCCCCCACACACCGCGCAACAAGAAATGAAATAATGGCGCACTTACCACCGCGACCAGACATGATGTGGTAGTGTGTTGTAGAACTGAAGCAAAACTCGAGCGACTTCTCCCTGGACCGACAAGAGCCAAATGTTGAGAACCGGCTCCAGTCGGCTCCTTATTACCGCCCCTCGTTTCAAATCGCCTCTCTTGTTTTACCAATACCTTCCCGTCAGAGTATCGCACGCGTCACAATGACTGAGCTGTAATAACTAATTTATTTTTGCGGATTAGTTATCATAAATTATTATGAATAATTGCGATGGTTTTGCGGTCAGGAAATTAATTAAGAATTTGTATTTTATGCGGAAAGAAACACTTTCACAAGTAATCGATTAGGATTTTTTTTAAAATTGAGGAAATGTAATCGAAGACAGGAAAGTGCTTCCGGGTCACCGGAGGTCAGCAGAAGCAGGTTTAGTTAAGGGAAAACAGACATTTGTCTGCATCTTTATTCTGTCCAAGATAGAGAGATGCTTGGCAAATTAAGATATTGTTATAAAACACGACTAGAACAAGGCAAATTAAATATTCTATGAAAACATATAAAAGGCACGTTTTTGTTGAAATAACAATAAAAAGGAATACAAATATATATCTATTGGCCTTTCGAGCCGTAGCCGGCCATAGGGCGTAGACCAAGATACTTCTTTCTCTTATCTGAATATTGTTCTAGCAGTTTTCAATTCTTTTAAAGATATTTTTATCAAATCTCGCCATTTGTCTCTGTTCTGTGCAAGCAGCTCTATCTCACTGAGGGAGCCGATTCCTGCTGCTCATGCCTCTCCATAAACGTTTTTATCAGTGTCTCTCTGTGTCTTCCTCTTTTTCTCTTACCTGTTGTTTCCATATGGGGCTTGCTTTGCTTCTCATCACTGTCCAACATATGACCATCGTCTTTTCTTGCTTACTGAAGATATTAGTGGTTGATTGGCGATTTCTCATTTCCTCGTTTGTTTTGAATTCGTTCCATTCTATACCAAGTATTTTCCTTAGACATTTATTTTCGAATGCGTTCAACTTTGTTTCTATATCTCTTTTTGTTTTCCAGCTTTCACACGCATACGTAAGGGTTGATAGTACATTTGATTTGAATAGTCTAAGTTTTGTGTTGTGCTGATAAGTTTTGATTCCCCAACTTTTCAAGGCTTCTGAAAGACAATTGCTGCTTTAGCTATTCTGATACAAATATTACGGCGACAAATAAAAATGAATACTTTGCTTTTTAGTAATTTTAATGTCATGAAAGGAAATACTCAAAACCCACAAGTGGATATCAAAATAGAAGGAATAGACCTGGAGACAGTTCAGAACTACAACTACCTTGGACATACTATAACCAGTGATGGAAAATGTATAACTGAAATAAACAAAAGAATAGGAATGACAAAAGTAATTTTAATGCCATGAAGAACATACTAACATCAAAACAAATAACACCAGGGCTAAAACCAAGAATAGCAAAATGTTATATCTTCTCAATATTCCTATATGGTGCAGAAACATGGGCATTAGACAAGAAAACAAAACAGAGAATTGAAGCCTTTGAAATGTGGATATTTAGAAGAATAGGAAGAATTGGATGGAAGGAAATAAAATAAACGATGAAGTCTTAAAACGACTAAAAATGAAAAGAGAACTACTAAACACAATTCAAACAAGAAAAATGCGATTTTTGGGCCATGTTAAAAGATATAACAGCCCTCCAAAAATAATCTTGGAGGAGAAAATACAAGGTAAAAGAGGCAGACCAGACTAACATGGACGAGTAACATCAAAAGATGGACAAACCAGCCTATGACAAACTGCACCATCAAAGCAAGGGACAGAGCAGAATGGTGCTCCATGGTAGCCAACCTTCGTTGCGGAGATGGCACTCGATGATGATGATGAGTTTGCTTTGTTTCTTGGGTTCGCCATAACTAATGGAGTACACCTCCTCACCATCCGTACTTAATTGACGTTAAGTGGGCGTGTCTGCGTTGTGTTGTAGTTTGTAGTAACACAGATATTTGCGCCTTTTGGCCCAACACAACCGACTTCAGCACAACATTTGATTTTGAAATAGTAGTTTTTTGTTTTTCTTTGCTTGAAAGGCGCAATACAGAACATAGAGCACGAATAGCCTATCAACACACCACTTCTCTCAGATTTAAATGGACGTGCCATGAAGGTCGTGAAACGAAGTTAAGTATTTTATTGTACACAATTAATGATGACGTTCTCTGTCAACTATGGGGAAAATAGTAAAGTAATCGGGGAACTAATATTTCTAGTACCTGTAAAATAATACATGATCTAAAATGCATGAAAATAAATACAATATTTAAAATGTATGAAAACAAATAGATGATTAAAAATGCGTGAAAATAAATACATGATTTAAAATGCATGAAAATAAATACATGATTTAAAATGCATGAAAATAAATACATGATTTAATAAAATGCATGAAAATAGATACATGATATAAAATGCATGATAAATATATGATTTAAAGTGCACAAAAATAAATAGACGGTTTTAAATGCATGAAAATAAATACATAATTTAAATCCATCATAATAAATACATGATTTATAATACATGACAACAGCTACATGAAAAGATTTACATGACTTAAAGTGCAAGAAAATAAATCTATCTATCTATCTATCTATCTATCTATCTATCTATCTATCTATCTATCTATCTATCTATCTATCTATCTATCTATCTCTATCTATCTATCTTCTATCTATCTATCTATCTATCTATCTATCTATCTATCTATCTATCTATCTATCTATCTATCTATCTATCTATCTATCTATCTATCTATCTATCTATCTATCTATCTATCTATCTATCTATCTATCTATCTATCTATCTATCTATCTATCTATCTATCTATCTATCATCTATCTATCTATCTATCTATCTATCTATCTATCTATCTATTGACTTTCGAGCCGTAGCCGGCCATAGGGCATAGACCCAGATATTCTTTCTCTTATCTAAATCTTTATTCTAGCAGTTTTCAATTCTTTTAAAGATATTTTATCAAATCTCGCCATTTGTTTCTGTTCTGTGCAAGCAACTCTATCTCATTGAGGAGCCGATTCCTGCTGCTCTTGCCTCTCTGATCAATGTTCTTCTCAGTGTCTCTCTGGGTCGGCCTCTTTTCCTCTTACCTGTTGTTTTCCACATGAGGGCTTGCTTTGCTATTCGGTTATAATCTGTCCTCATCACATGTCCAACAAATACATGACTTCAAATATATGAATAATAAATACATGACTTCAAATATATGAATAATAAATACATGACTTCAAATATATGAATAATAAATACATGATTCAAATATATGAATAATAAATACATGACTTCAAATATATGAATAATAAATACACGACTTCAAATATATGAATAATAATACACGACTTCAAATATATGAATAATAAATACATGACTCAATATATGAATAATAAATACATGACTTCAATATATGAATAATAAATACATGACTTCAAATATATGAATAATAAATACATGACTTCAATATATATGATTAATACATGACTTCACATATATGAATAATAAATCTATCTATCTATTGACTTTCGAGCCGTAACCGCCCATAGGCGTAGACCAAGATACACCTTCTCCTATATGAATTTTTGTTCTAAGTTTTCTTTAAGATATTTTATCAATCTCGCCATCTGTCTCTGTTCTGTGCAAGCAGTTCTATCTCATTGAGGAGCCGATACATTTGATTTGAATACAAGTTTTGTGTTTGTCTAATGAGTTTTGATTTCCACAACTTTTCAAGGCTTCTGAAAGACATGCTGCTTTAGCCAGTCTGATTCTAATTTCTTTGCTCGTATCCCCTTCTCGATCAATGTGACTTCCAAGATAGATGAAGTGATCGATCTCTTCTACTGGTTTGTTTTCCATGTATATTTTGAATAATAAATACATGACTTCAAATATATGAATATAAATACATGACTTCAAATGCAAAAAGTAACTGATAACGTAAAAGTGCAACAGTTATGTTATGTTATGTTATGTTATGTTATGTTAAATTACAACCATTGTCACTGCACTCTGGTCACATCAAATGAACACTTTTTCTCGATATACTGGGAACCTCTGCCAAAACTGACTTGCACGAATTCCATAGCATGGCGTGGGATTTATAATTAGTACGGAATCCGTTACTGGTTACATTTCAATGCATGAAACCTAACCTAACCTAGTATCATCATCTATTGAGTTCTACTGTTGCATGGTGTCAGATCCGACAGGTCAGGAAGAAGAGCACCAGAGGTAGCTCATGCTCATTTTTGTAAACATTGGACATTAATTGGCACGGACGTAAATTCATTACAAAATTTTATTGTTATGATTGATGACGTCAGTTAACTCTTCCGGAACGGAAGTTTTTTATCGATTCAACGGAAGAGATTGCAGAGACAAAATTTTCAATAGTTTTAAGAGTCAATCTACATGTTTATATCTATCTAATATATAACATAATTGAAGTCAACGGTCACAACATAAATAATTTGCGATATGCGGATGACACAGTCTTATAGCAGAGACAGAGAATGAACTACAAGAAATGATAGACATAATAGTAAAAGAAAGCACAAGAAAGCTCTCAGTCTGAATAGTAAGAAGACAGAAGTAATGGTCATATCGAAGACACAATCATGCAGTATAAAAATAAACGAGACAAATCTGAAACAAGTGCAACGTTTCAAATACTTGGGCACAATAATTACATCAGATGGGAGATGCACCACAGAAATAAAAAGCAGAATAGCTCAGGGCAAAATAGCATTTCAGAAAATGAAAAATATCTTATGCAACAAATCTATGTCAATAAAAATGAAAAAGAGAGTTCATCGGTGCTATATAGAACCAATTCTGACCTATGGAAGCGAATCACGGACAGTAGACAAACAAATGATAAGACGATTAGAGGCCACAGAGATGGGATTTCTCAGAAGAATGTTGAAAGTTCCCTGGACAGCTAAAAAGACCAACGAGGAAGTTCTCAAAGAGGCCAACACAAAAATGGAGCTCTTAAAAAACATCAGAAAGAAACAATCAACAATTTCGGGCACATCACGAGAAGAGGAAAGTTGGAATACTTGGTTACAACTGGCAAAAAAAAGGAAAGAGAGATCGCGGGCGACAAAGAGAGAAAATACTGGATAGCTTGGTGTCATGGCATGGAAACAGTCACCAACAGAACTGATACGATACACTGTGGATAGAAGCTTGTGGAGGGACATGATCACCTACGCCAACCGGTATGGCACATGCTGATGATGAATATATAACAATATTACATATGCATTTTAGATAATTGAACAAGGTATTAGATTTCACCAATACCAAGATGATACAAGACTTGTAAAAAGAATATGGTTTGATGACGGTTCACAATAATTAAACTGACAGTGACGCACTGTGCGGCGAAACGAACAGAAAGAGTTAATAGTGTCTTGTACCATAGTGCATTTGTTGTTTAAGTTACATTGGCTGTAGACGATATAATGTTTGAAACAGTTATCTGTTCTTGTCTGCTGTTATTTCACTTCTGATTGGCTGGTGGTTCTGAGGTCTGCCCAATCATAACAGTTGTTATTATAGAACGTCTTTACGCTGATGGTGTTTCGTTAGCAGCTCGTCCTGAAGAACTCCTTCCCTCCCTCTCTCTATATCTTTTTCTCTCCTCTCTATATCTCCCTCCTCCTCACTCTCTCTCCCTCTCACTCTTTCTCCCGCCCTCCCCCTCACTTTTCCTCTCCCTCTCCCCTCCCTCACTTTCTCTCTCTATCTCTCCCTCACTTCTTCCATTCCTCTTCCTCTAACTCCCTCTCTCTCCCTCTCCCCTCCCTCACTTTCTCTCTCTATCTCTCCCTCCCTCCCTTCTTCCATTCCTCTTCCTCTAACTCCCTCTCTCTCCCTCTCCCCTCCCTCACTTTCTCTCCCTATCTCTCCCTCACTTCTTCCATTCCTCTTCCTCTAACTCCCTCTCTCTCCCTCTCCCCTCCCTCACTTTCTCTCTCTATCTCTCCCTCACTTCTTCCATTCCTCTTCCTCTAACTCCCTCTCTCTCCCTCTCCCCTCCCTCACTTTCTCTCCCTATCTCTCCCTCACTTCCTCCATCTCTCTTCCTCTAACTCCCTCTCTCTGCCTCTCTCTCTCCCTCTCCCCTCCCTTCCTTCTCTCCATATCTCTCCCTCACTTCCTCCATCTCTCTTCCTCTAACGCCCTCTCTCTCTCCCTCGTCCCCCCTCCCTTTCTCTGCATATCTCCCTCTCACTTCCACCATCTCTATTACTCTCCCTCCCTCTCTCTCTCCCTCTCCCCTCCCTCCCTTTCTCTCCCTATCTCTCCCTCACTTCCTCCATCTCTATTACTCTAACTCCCTCTCTCTCAATCTCCCCCTCCCCCTCTCTGTTTCTCTCTCCTCCCTCCCTTTCTCTCCCTATCTCTCCCTCACTTCCTCCATATCTCTTACTCTAACTCCCTCTCTCTCCCTCTCCCCCTCCCCCTCTCTGTCCCTCTCCCCTCCCTCCCTTTCTCTCCCTATCTCTCCCTCACTTCCTCCATCTCTCTTCCTCTAACTCCCTCTCTCTCCCTCTCCCCCTCCCCCTCTCTGTCCCTCTTCCCTCCCTCACTTTCTCTCCCTATCTCTCCCTCACTTCCTCCATCTCTCTTCATCTAACTCCCTCTCTCTCCCTCTCCCCTCCCTCCCTCTCTCTCCCCTCCCCTCCCCCACTTTCTCTCTCTATCTCTCCCTCACTTCCTCCATCTCTCTTACTCTTACTCCCTCTCTCTCCCTCTCTCTCCCTCTCCCCTCTCTCCCTCTCTCTCCCCTCCCCTCCCTCACTTTCTCTCCCTATCTCTCCCTCACTTCCTCCATCTCTCTTCCTCTAACTTCCCTCTCTCTCTTTCTCTCTCTCCCTCTTTCCTCCCTCCCTTTCTCTCCCTTTGTCTCCCTCTTTGTGTGTACATTAGAGAAGTGCTCGGTCATGGCTATATATTCTCCCTTGTATCCAGGACAAAGTTCGCAGTACTCTCCAAGGCCCCCTATTGTCCCCACAATTTTTTTTCCCCTGTTTATGTCGTTGGCCAAGTTTGACATCGAAGTTCAACAAACCTTGTTGCCCAACTGAATGTTTCCCGGAGTCTGGGATCTCTCCGGCAGCAGGCGAAGACAACCTGAGAGCACTCTCTGAAAAGTTCGCAAAAACATGAATGGAGTTGGATTAACCATCAGTCTTTCCTAAATTAAGACTTGTTCCAAGATGTTAGCAGGGATAGACAAACATCAGTTTCTCCAGTAAGAACCCACAACATCAAATAATAAAGAGATAAGTACTTATTTTTAAGACCAGGAGGAAACAACCATTGTTACCCATGTTTAGAAAATGGTAGTCCTGTGTGATACCATTGCCAAATTTGGATGTGAAAGCTGGAAACGAGCCCAGCCTTTAGGAAATTCAACGCTTTTGTAAATAATGTCTCCGAAGAATATCAAACATAAGTTAGAGAGAAACCATTTCAAGTGAACATATAAGAAACGAAACTAAACAGGAATATGTGTCGAGCTTTATATGAAAAAGGCGTTGGAAATACGTCAGTCGTCGAGCTTTATATGAAGAAGGCGTTGGAAATAGGTCAGTCATTGAGCTTTATATGAAGATGGCGTTGGAAATACATCAGTCATTGAGCTTTATATGAAGATGGCGTTGGAAATACATCAGTCATTGAGCTTTATATGAAGATGGCGTTGGAAATACATCAGTCATTGAGCTTTATATGAAGATGGTGTTGGAAATACATCAGTCATTGAGCTTTATATGAAGATGGCGTTGGAAATACATCAGTCATTGAGCTTTATATGAAGATGGCGTTGGAAATACGTCAGTCGTCGAGCTTTATATGAAGATGGCGTTGGAAATACATCAGTCATTGAGCTTTATATGAAGAAGGCGTTGGAAATACATCGGTCATTGAGCTTTATATGAAGGTGGTGTTGGAAATACATCGGTCATTGAGCTTTATATGAAGAAGGCGTTGGAAATAGGTCAGTCATTGAGCTTTATATGAAGATGGCGTTGGAAATACATCAGTCATTGAGCTTTATATGAAGATGGCGTTGGAAATACATCAGTCATTGAGCTTTATATGAAGATGGTGTTGGAAATACATCAGTCATTGAGCTTTATATGAAGATGGTGTTGGAAATACATCGGCCATTGAGCTTTATATGAAGATGGTGTTGGAAATACATCAGTCATCTAGCTTTATATGAAGAAGACGTTGGAAATGCATCAGTCATTGAGCTTTTTATGAAGAAGACGTTGGAAATACATCGGTCATTGAGCTTTATATGAAGAAAGCGTTGGAAATACATCGGTCATTGAGCTTTATATGAAGAAAGCGTTGGAAATACATCGGTCATTGAGCTTTATATGAAGATGGTGTTGGAAATACATCGGTCAAGTGCTGAGAATGAATGAAGAAAGACTTTTATTTCAGACATTAATATGGAAACCATCTGTTAAAAGAAAACAAGGCAGACCTAGAGAATCGCTATGTAGAACAATTTCTACGGAAGGCTCAAAAATAGGATTAAGGAACAATTCAGAACTACAAGAACTAACATCAAATCGTTAATCGTGGAGAACTATGACTGCCATTCTCGGTCTCGGTTGGAGCTAACTAAGAGAAGGGAACAGCTGGAATTTACTGTGACAACAGGTAAATCTATGGAAGAAAAGATGAAGGCAAGCAGAGATAAGATCACACATGAAGAACTGTGAAGAAAGCTAGGAATACTTCCCTCCATTGAATACACAAAGAACCAACATATTGAATGGTTTGGCCACGTGATACAGGAAGAAAGATTAAAAAAAAAAAGAAAAACGCGATTGACCACAAAAAGAAATAGGCTTTATTGAGATTTATATGAATTATTCGTTGTAGACTGCATTCACTAGAGTAATCATGAATACATGGGCGCAGACATTTTGTGCGTGCTACGTCATCATAATGGATCATCGTGTGTCCCAAGACCGACCATGCGCTAATCTTGCGATTTGTTGTTTGGTGTGCATCGGGGATAATCTGACGACGGACTGTGTTTTGTATGTTCGGAGTCGTCCCAGCAAAGATGATAGATGTATTCACAAATGAAGAGGCAGAGATCATTGGTGCAGATTTATACATTAACTCCGCTTGTATAAGGATATATAATATATACTGTCCAAATGACAAATTACTGAAGCTGGAGTCAATGGAATTAACACCATCAAAGTGTCTGGTAGTAGGATACTTTAACAGCCACTCTGAAAGATGGGGATATAGGGAGTCCAATGTTCGAGGTGAAGAAGTAGAAGAATGGGAAATAGACAACAACCTATTCCTCATAAACTCTAGGGAGGACCCCCCAACCTTCTACTCAAGAAGATGGAAAACAACTTCCACCCCTGACCTAGCGTTTGCAACTGGAGACATGTCTATCAAAATAACCAGAAAAGTGCTGAACCAACTTGGAGATAGTGACCATAGACCAGTCAAACTTTCAGTGGCTCTTGCTCACAAACAGGAGTTGCAAATACCTCTTCCACGCTGGAATTATAAGAGAGCAGATTGGGCAAAGTTTGCAAGGCTCACTGATGCATATACTGCACCTATCAACACCCACGAAAAGAAGGTAACAAATATGATAGAGCGGTTAACATATGGCATCATGAGAGCTGCTAAAGAATCCATTCCTAGAGGAGCAAGAAGAAACTACAAGCCATACTGGAGCAAGGAAATACAAAGACTAGAAGAGGAACTGGACTCTGCCAGAGAACTAGCTGAAACATAACACATCACAGAGAGCAACATTGCCTACAAAGCAGCCTCGGCCAAATACAGACGTGAGGTCATGATATCAGCAAGACAGAGCTGGATAGACAAAAGAGAGAGCCTTAATCTAGACAAAAATGGTCATAAACTATGGAAACTTGCGAAAGCTCTGAGTGGCGAAAACACTTGCCGACCTTCAATATCATTAGCACACAATCAGAACATCCTCACAGGCAAAAGGGCAACAAATCTACTGATAGAGACTTACAAAAACATTAGTAGAATAAACATTCCAATAGACAAACAGAAAGCTGCAAGACGGGAAAACCAAGATGCAAAACACATGCCTTTTGCACCAGAAGAGCATCAGACGACCATCTTTACCCCAACTGAATTAGATGTTGCACTCAAAGGATTGAAGCTCAAAAGTTCACCTGGTAAAGATGGAATCTCCAACGAAATGCTTCTAAATCTGGGGCAGAAAGCCAAGAGCCAGTTTCTAAGGATAATAAATGCTAGATGGAAGAGAGGTCATGTGCCGGCAATCTGGAAAGAAGCTATTATGGTGCCCATCCTCAAGCGTGGAAAAGACCCACTAGACCCAAGTAGCTATAGACCAATTAGCCTACTGAGCTGCCTGAGTAAACTCATGGAAAGGCTAGTTAACAGAAGACTTGTGTGGCATTTGGAGACAAAACAACAAATCGTACCACAACAAAATGGCTTCCGTAAGCACCGATCAACTGAAGACCTGGTCACCTACATTGCATAGGAAATAGAGGATGCTCTACAAGAAAAGAAACACACGCTGGCAGTGTGGGTCGACATGGAGAAGGCTTTTGATAGAGTTTGGCGTGAGGGTTTAAAGAACAAGCTTTTTAGACTTGGCATCCAGGGTCGTTTATTCAATTGGGTCTCTCAATACCTTCTGGATAGAACGGCCAGAGTACAAGTTCAAGGTCAACTAAGTAAGAAGGTCTCTATCGAGCAAGGTGTCCCACAAGGCGGAGTCTTGTCCCCAACACTCTTTTTAATTTTCATAAATGACATCGTAATGGACATTCCACCCAGAACACACTCAGCAATATACGCAGATGATCTGGCGTTATGGACTCGCGAGGAAAGTATGTCAGTGGCTGGTTCCAGGATGCAAGATGCCCTAGGTGAACTTGAAAAGTGGACGAACACCTGGTTCTTACCAATCAACGAAAGGAAAACTTCATACACAATTTTCAGCCTATCAAGGAAAACACTCTCTGCAAATTTGAAGTTAAAGGATCATACACTACCTATTGATCACAGCCCAACATATCTTGGTGTCACTATGAATCGCAGAATGACTTGGAAAAATCAGATAGACAGAGCAAGGATGAAAGCCAGGAAACGAACAAATATTATGAAGAAATTGGCAGGAACGGACTGGGGGGCAGACAGCAATATTTTGAAAAGACTATATGTAGGAAGAGTCAGACCAGTTCTAGAATATGGAGTCACAGCCTGGGCTACGGCTTCCAAATCACACCTTTGTAAAATTAACAGAATACAGAACCAAGCTGCCCGTATCATTACTGGTGCTATGAAATCTACACCTATCAAGACTCTAGAAACAGTAACAGGCTTACAACCCTTAGATGACAGACGGGTCACTAAAGTTTTGCAACAAGCGGAGAAATATAGAAGGCTCCTTAGCCACCTCATGCAACAAAGAATATCTGGTTCTGGAATTGTACGACTTAAGAGGAGCAACTTCGCTGCAATTGCCAATGAACTAACTACTGGAGACCCAGTTCTTTCCCAAACAATATCGAAACCCTTGGGCCCATCTGATATGTCTCCTCACGGAAAACATAAAATACCAGAACTTCAGGAAAACATAACAGGAATCATGAAAAAAGGCACCCAATCAGACACAGAAAGAAAACACGTAGCAGAAAAACATATACACGATACTTACCCACAGGACTCTTGGTCCCACATATATACAGATGGCTCTGCTACAAATGCCACCAGAAATGGAGGGGGAGGTGTGTTCTTGACGCTGACCAATCAGGACGAGATCAACAAGTCAATAGCTACTGGAAAATTCTCTAACAACTTTAAAGCAGAAACTGAGGCCATCAGAGAAGCTGCAACACTGGCTACTCAACACAAAAATAACATGCACAATAAATTGGTGATTCTGACTGATGCACTGTCAGTACTATCAGCTCTAATAAACCACAAGAACAATGAACTAGATGACTTGAGAACAACCCTGGACCAACTATGCAATAACTTCCAGAGAGTAGTCATTCAGTGGATACCATCACACTGTAATATACACAGTAACGAACGTGCAGACAAGTTAGCTAAAGAGGGAGGGAGATTACCACAAGAGAACCATCCGCTCAGTTATGATGAAGCCAAATCCATCCTCAAGGGTCAGTTCCATGAAAAATGGAAACGTGAACACCCAAAGCATAACGAGAGTGACGGATACCACCAACTATCAAGGAGGGATCAAGTCATCATACTTCGCCTACGCACTGGCCACAATAGAATGAGAAATCACATGTTCACCAAATTCAAAATAGGTACAACCAGCCTATGTCACTGTACACTGGACAATATGACTACAAAACATGTTCTACAGGATTGCCCCCAGTACACAGACGTGAGAAGAGCAATGTGGTCCACGCCCACCTCCCTGGAGGAGAAATTATATGGGGCGATCGATTCGCTTAAACAGACAGCTGACTTCATGAGAGAGACTGGAATCCTACTCTGATCGAGTCTTGATCGCAGAGAGAGAAAGAGAGAGAGAGAGAGAGAGAGAGAGAGAGAGTTTATGACAAAACTACAGGGATATGCCCAAACAATGACATTTATCAGCACGAATATTTTGGACCCCAGTGTCAGTACTTGGTTCTCGTGTACAAATACGCTTAAAAATTCTGAACCTACTTTCCTGTTTAATTGCAACGACACCACTTGTAACTCGGATGCAAATTCTACATCAGTTGAGGCAACTCTCAATCAATCTTTGCTGTTCTCATGGTTTAGGATTTATGCAAATGACTTAATAGTTCCGGACAGTTTCACGACATTACTAAATGGTTCTGCCTCATGTAGCAATGATTCAAGGTTTGTAGTTAGTCAGCACGAGATTGATCTCTTTTGCTCTGGGGCTGATCTGATCAACAAGTTATGATTGCAGGGTCGATAGTTGCAAATATCTGCTCCATCCACATAGGCGGGGGTCGGAATGTGGCTCTCAATCAGAACACAAACCAGGCCGACACGTTTAATTCTTGTTATACAGGAGACGAATGTGGACCAGAGGCCGCAGTAAATGACAAAAGAAGGACCAATCTCTATGACAATGACTGCACACACACAAAACTGAGAAGTTGAAACAGTCCTGTTTACTGGTATCTGAACTTTGCCACGCCCCAGTAGATTCACACCATTCGATTCTATCATCAAGCTAGCACTTTGATTCGGGTAAAGAATGCCACTCTAAAGGCTTCCTCTGACAGTGGCGGTGTAGTGTTCCAGTCTAATGATATATCATATCCAAATGTTTCTATGAACACTATTGTAGTCACCACACAAACGCCAATGGCACACATTAAGACTGAGTTCTCACCGATCATTTCGCAGGCCGGCAGTGAGCCGACGGTGTGTGAGGCGCAAACATTTGCAGACACCTATTGTCTGGACGGGTATTCTTGGTCGTTTTGTGCAGTGTATAGTGGGTGTAGCAAAAGCGGCGACTTCATCATTGGTACGTGTCACGGCAAATGCTCACATGGGGTCTATGGACACGATTGCTCCAGGTCTTGTCTCAGTGTCTGTCCTTTATGTGGGAAAAATCTTGAAAATGACTACAATGTAAACATCCTGGCTATACCTGTAATGACACTTGTCCCGATGGTAATTTTGGGCTACAGTGCGAACAGACGTGTTCTGATGGCTGTGACATCATATGTGACCCGGAAAGTGCATACTGCACGTGCAAGGAAACGTACTACGGGTCAGACAGCACTCTCAAATGTCCAGACAACTGTTTCAACGACACATGTGAACAGTCAGCCGGGAACAGTGCATGCAAGGGAAAGTTCTACGTGTCAGACTGCATTCTCAAATCTCCGGACAACTGTTTGAACGAAACCTGCGGACAGTTAATCGAAGCCTGCGTCTCGTATGTCAATGATTCACACGTTAAGAAGAGTCTGCAGACTAACCCAAGCATATGGATACCTCAATGTGTTTATGTGCTAGACTTGGCTCATTTCTTGGTGTTTTTCCGTGAAGACATGACTCATATCTTAATGTTTTTCTGTGCTAGTCATGGCTCATATCTTGGGGTGTTTCTGTGCTAGCCATGGATCAAATCTTTAGCTTAAGTGTATGTTGTGTGTGTGTGTGTGTGTGTGTGCTAGCCATGGCTCATATCTAGATGTGTGTCATCTTAGTCATATCTCATATCTTGGTGTGTCCGTGTTAATCATGTCTCTTATCTTTATGTGCGTCTGAGTTTAGTAATATATCATAACTTAGTGTGTATCTGTGTTAGTCATGTGTCATATCTTTGTGTGTGCATGTCTGGGTTAGGGATATCTCATATCTTTGTTTGCATGTTTATGTTAGTCATATCTCATATCTTTGTGAGTACATGTCTGTGTCTGTCACATCTCATATTCTTGTGTGTGCATGGCTACGTAAGTCACATCTCATATCTTTGTGTGTGCATGCCTATGTTAGTCATATCTTATATCTTTGTGTGTATGTCTATGTTAGGTATGCGTCATATCTTTGTGTGTGCATGTCTAAGTCAGTCATATCTCATAGCTTTATATGCATGTCTATGTTAGTCATGTGTCATATATCTTGATGTGTGTCAGTGTTAGTCATGGCTCGTATCGCTGTGCACTTGTCTGTGTTATTCACATCTCATATCTCTGTGTGTGCATGTCTGTGTTAGTCACCTCTAGTGACTCGGGCAGATGGTGCTCGTAAACCTGGGAGGGTAGACCATCTAAGGGCAGAATCCCCCTACAGAAAAGACAATCTGCTGCCTTGCAGGAAGATTGGGGACAATCAAAGGCTAAGGAAAGCAAACCTGAAAAAATGCTGGCTGAAATCGGATGCACTGGGCCACTGGCGCAGAACACAGTGCAACGTATTAACGGGTGTTCAGTCAGAGTGGATCTGGCAGACTCTAAATGTGATGTTCTGTCTGTGGGGGCGATCAACACACTTAACCTGACAGCTGACTTCATGTGGGAGTCTGGAATCCTACTCTGACTGAGTCCTGATCGCAGAGAGAGAGAGAGAGATATGTTCGGAGTTGGAGTTAAACACGATGTCCTAACATCATCAAGCGCCATATATTTAATAACTGTGACGATCATCATTATCAGGAGGACGTGATCTTCCGGGCAATGTGGTGGATAGGCGGCAGGAATCAGTGAAGGCTATGTCTGAAAAGTGTTCCTTGTTGCAGTTTCCTCATAGTCCAAGTCCGGCTTGTTGCAGGAGCTACTGAGTTAAGTGCTCCGTGCACACCGTGAGCTGTGTGTTTCATCCGTTTTGATTATGTTCCGATATTCCATTATTATGGATTTGAATTCGTTTGCAGTGATACCGGGGCCTTCCATAACCATAACCATAGAAATAGGCTGATGAAATATTAGAAACACTAGGGAACATAACAGCAGGTGAAACCAACAAGAACAAAGGAGAGCAAATTGTATTTTCCCACGACGCTGAAAGGAAAATGAGAGAGGAAATAAGAAGAACATTGTAGCGTGTGGTTTGTAAAGTCAACAGGAAGTCGAGTTAAGCAGTTGTAAAGATAGAAGGTTGCGGAGAGACATGATCGCCTCGGCCCGCAAATAGTGAACTTGATAATGCTTTATTTTTGCTTGGAGAAATGTCACAATAAATATAGAAGAAAAAAATATTTTTAAAATAAACAGTATGGTTAAAGCTTTAATTAAGTAAAAAAAAGAGGAAGACACAAATTGCAACGGCGTTTCGGCTTAATATAGGCTTTCAGCAGGAACAAACATACAACACACACACACACAGATATGTATTCAAAATAAAAATTTAAAAAGTAATAAAACTAATAAAAATAATATCGAACTTGAATGAGAAATAAATAAAAAAAGTCCACCCTGTGTGTTCTGAACCGCTGTGGTCCAGAAGGAAAATGAACGATAGCACGCACGGGGTACGTGAGCGTGCAGCAAAGTGCATTTATGTTTGCCTACCTTAACCCGGCGATTTTCAAATTTTCCTCCTTCCGCGGACCCCCATTAAATACGTTTTCTCTTCGCGGACCCCTAGGGTTTAACTTTAGCTCAGTTTACGATTTATTTTCTTTTGTGCTTTTTTTTTTCAATCATTTACCCATTTCATTTAGTTATAAAATATATTATTCTCCAGGAACTTCAGGTCAATATGGCGGATAGGCTGCGGGAACCGTTGATTGCTGTGGCTGGAAAGTGCTCCTTGTTGCAGTTTCCTTATATTCCAAGTCCGGCTTGCTGCCGCAGATACTGAGTTAAGTGCTCTGTGCACACCGTGAGCTGTGTTTTTTTTATCCGCTTTGATCGTGTTTTGATATTCCGATTGCTTACGATGAATAATGATATCGTATGACGGGGAACAGATGACTGTGTTCATTTTCTGTGCGGTTTTACCTTATGTCTTTTGCCGTGTGCTGAGACTAATATGATGGGGACTGCAGCTACTTTTAGTTGTTTGGTAGATGAGATATTAATTCGGATGATTCCACGGGCCCGGGTGGTTGAGCAATCATGGATTTTAATTCGTTTGCAGTGATACCGGGGCCTTCCATAATCATATTATTTATAAAGCTTTCGCTGACAACATTGCGGTACTCCTTGGGGCCGCGGTACCACAGTTTAAGAATCGGTGCCTTAGCTTAACTCTTTCCGCACGGAAGCTTTTTATCGACGCAACGGAAGAGATTTCAGAGACAGAATTTTTCATGGTTTAAGAGTCAATCTACATATTTATATTTATCTAACATATAACATATTATATACGAATTTTTAGATAATTGAACAAGGTATTAGATTTCACCAATATCAAGATGATACAAGACATGTAAAAAGAATATGGTTTGATGGCGTTCACACTAATCAAATTGAGCGTGGCGCATGGTGCAACGAAACGTACGGAATGGGTTAATGTGCCTTATCCCTGCTAATCTGTAGACTTCCTTTCCAAACCAGATATCTCTCCATTCAACCAACAGCCAGAACTTAACACTAATGAGAGTTCCCCCCCCCCCCCAATTTTACTTACATGCGTTTAATGCGGTTAAAAAAAAAATGCCCGGGAAAGCTTCTTTCAGTATTTTGATTTATCACAGATAAAACTACTTTACTTATCTTTGTAGGCAGTGCTATAAGATATTTTTTTTTTTTTTTATCCAGGTCTGATCTTAAATTATTTAACAGCATAAGACGGGTCCACAGTTGTGGCAATCATCAAAGATGTTAGCGGCAGGCGGGTGTAGGTTTCCCTGCTTCGTCGCGCGCAAACCAGGGATGGGAAGAAGCCATGCAACAACTTGGATTGCTGTGCCACTGAGTACGGGTTCGATCCTGCATTGGTCCATATTTTTTTCTGTTGTTGATTATTTGTCATTTTTCCGAGTGCTGTAAACATACCTCTTCCTCTGAAAACATACCTTTTCCTCTGAAAAAATACCTCTTCCTCTGAAAACATACCTCTTCCTCTGAAAACATACCTCTTCCTCTGAATTGATTCACTGATTATCGCCTCGGAAGTTACCCTCTATAATAATATTCATTTATTATTATTTGTTTCCTTCCTATCCTTGCAAGTTTCGTTTATCGTTTTATCATTAGTAATATATCAAATGTGCAATCGTTGCGCAGAATAAAAGGATGGAAATGGCAGGACAAAATCACTAACATAGAATTATGGAAATGTACCAGTCAAATACCAGTGGATAAAGAGATACAGCGAAGACGATGGCGCTGGATAGGACACACACTGCGGAAGCCAACTGAGAGTATTACACAATAGGTTCTTTTTTTTGGGAATCCTCAGGGGAAAAGACAAAGAGGAAGATCAAGGAATTCTTGGAGAAGACAGATAGAAACAGAGATGAAGATGATGGGGAAGACATGGAATGATCTTAAAAGAATGACAAGAAACAGAACGACTTTAAGGTGTTTGTTGAAGACCTATGCTCCACAGGGAGCTGAAAGATAGAAGAAAAAAGAAATATGCAATCCGTTTTTGACAATAGAAAGAAGAAAAAGAGTTCTTAAATGTTACGTAGAGCCAGTCTTAACATATGGATGTGAATCATGGACAATACGACAACAGACAAGAAGGTCACTTAAGGTTGTAGAAATGTGATTTTGCAGAAGAATGTTGAGAATACCATGGACAGCTAAGAAGAGTAATGAAAACATTCCGAAAGAGGTTAAAGCAAAAAGAGAGCTAATATTCAATATTAGGAAGAAACAATCATCACTTTTTGGGCATCCAATGAAAAGGGAACAACTGGAATATATTGTAACAACTGGGACGGAAAGATAGAGGGAAGCAAAGAGAAAAGATACCAGAAAGCTTAAGAGAATGGCTTGGCAGAAGGTCAACAACAGAAATGATAAATAACTGTCGTGATCGAAAGTTGTGGAGAACATGATCACCTACGCCAGTAGTCATGGTACTTGATGACAACGAATATATCACATGGACATCATCATCATGTGTCGTGCCTGCTGGTATGGATGATAGCGTATCTCCCCAATTCTAAGTCTACTCAGGTATTTCATCTACCTTTGACGTTATTCAAAACCATTTTCCCAATTTGTAGTTTCCATGGATATCTTTTTCCTTCAATTTTTCTACATTTCACAAAATATTTCTTCTGTTCCTGTATCATTACAAGAATCCAACAAATATGTTGTATCTCTCCTTGTTGTTGGCATACATATCTCCGTTATTTTAATTTTTTTTAAATGCTGCCTCTTTGACAAACAAGCTGTTAAGATAATTAGATAAATTATTAGAGAGATAGACGGATAGATAAGTATAGACAGACATATGGACGGACAGACATACAGACAGACAAACAGTTAGCCAGGCAAACTGATAGATGAGTAGATAGATGAGCAGATAGATAGACAGATAAATAGATAGGCTTGAAGACAGACAAACAGGCAGGCAAACAGGCAGATAGATAGACAGATAGATAGACAGATAGATAGATAGACTTGAAGACAGACAGACAGGCAGGCAGACTAACAGATAGATGTATAGATGTATAGATACATAGATAGATAGACAGACATACAGACAGACAGACAGACAGATACAGACAGACAGACAGATAGAGATAGACAGACATACAGACAGACAGACAGATACAGACAGACAGACAGACAGACAGACAGACAGACAGACAGACAGACAGACAGATAGATAGATAGATAGATAGATAGATAGATAGATAGATAGATAGATAGATAGATAGATAGATAGATAGATAGATAGATAGATAGATAGATAGATAGATAGATAGATAGATAGATAGATAGATAGATAGATAGATAGATAGATAACATAGCATTCTTTCTAGATATATACATAGATCTCTCTCTCTCTCTCTAGATAGATCTTAGTTCTCTTTCAGCTTATATTCTTATTCATTCTCTCTCTCTCTCTCTCTCTCTCTCTCTCTCTCTCTCTCCCTCTCCCTTCATGACTCTTATCTTCCTGTTCTCTTTCATTTCTTTTTGCTTATACTTTTCTTAATTCATTCTCTCTCTCTCTCTCTCTCTCTCTCTCTCTCTCTCTCTCTCTCCCTTCATGACTCTTATCTTCCTGTTCTCTTTCATTTCTTTTTGCTTATACTTTTCTTAATTCATTCTCTCTCTCTCTCTCTCTCTCTCTCTCTCTCCCTCTCCCTTCATGACTCTTATCTTCCTGTTCTCTTTCATTTCTTTTTGCTTATACTTTTCTTAATTCATTCTCTCTCTCTCTCTCTCTCTCTCTCTCTCTCCTCTCCCTTCATGACTCTTATCTTCCTGTTCTCTTTCATTTCTTTTTGCTTATACTTTTCTTAATTCATTCTCTCTCTCTCTCTCTCTCTCTCTCTCCTCTCCATTCATGACTCTTATCTTCCTGTTCTCTTTCATTTCTTTTTGCTTATACTTTTCTTAATTCATTCTCTCTCTCTCTCTCTCTCTCTCTCTCTCCTCTCCCTTCATGACTCTTATCTTCCTGCTCTCTTTCATTTCTTTTTGCTTATACTTTTCTTAATTCATTCTCTCTCTCTCTCTCTCTCTCTCTCTCTCTCTCCATTCATGACTCTTATCTTCCTGTTCTCTTTCATTTCTTTTTGCTTATACTTTTCTTAATTCATTCTCTCTCTCTCTCTTCCTCTCCCTTCATGACTCTTATCTTCCTGTTCTCTTTCATTTCTTTTTGCTTATACTTTTCTTAATTCATTCTCTCTCTCTCTCTCTCTCTCTCTCTCTCCTCTCCCTTCATGACTCTTATCTTCCTGTTCTCTTTCATTTCTTTTTGCTTATACTTTTCTTAATTCATTCTCTCTCTCTCTCTCTCTCTCTCTCTCTCTCTCTCTCTCCATTCATGACTCTTATCTTCCTGTTCTCTTTCATTTCTTTTTGCTTATACTTTTTTAATTCATTCTCTCTCTCTCTCTCTCTCTCTCTCTCTCCTTCATGACTCTTATCTTCCTGTTCTCTTTCATTTCTTTTTGCTTATACTTTTCTTAATTCATTCTCTCTCTCTCTCTCTCTCTCTCTCCCTCTCCCTTCATGACTCTTATCTTCCTGTTCTCTTTCATTTCTTTTTGCTTATACTTTTCTTAATTCATTCTCTCTCTCTCTCTCTCTCTCTCTCTCCCTTCATGACTCTTATCTTCCTGTTCTCTTTCATTTCTTTTTGCTTATACTTTTCTTAATTCATTCTCTCTCTCTCTCTCTCTCTCTCTCTCTCTCTCTCTCTCTCCCTTCATGACTCTTATCTTCCTGTTCTCTTTCATTTCTTTTTGCTTATACTTTTCTTAATTCATTCTCTCTCTCTCTCTCTCTCTCTCTCTCCCTCTCCCTTCATGACTCTTATCTTCCTGTTCTCTTTCATTTCTTTTTGCTTATACTTTTCTTAATTCTCTTCTCTCTCTCTCTCTCTCTCTCTCTCTCTCTCTCTCTCCTTCTCCCTTCATGACTCTTATCTTCCTGTTCTCTTTCATTTCTTTTTGCTTATACTTTTCTTAATTCATTCTCTCTCTCTCTCTCTCTCTCTCTCTCTCTCTCTCTCTTCATGACTCTTATCTTCCTGTTCTCTTTCATTTCTTTTTGCTTATACTTTTCTTAATTCATTCTCTCTCTCTCTCTCTCTCTCTCTCTCTCCTTCATGACTCTTATCTTCCTGTTCTCTTTCATTTCTTTTTGCTTATACTTTTCTTAATTCATTCTCTCTCTCTCTCTCTCTCTCTCTCTTCCTCTCCTTCATGACTCTTATCTTCCTGTTCTCTTTCATTTCTTTTTGCTTATACTTTTCTTAATTCATTCTCTCTCTCTCTCTCTCTCTCTCTCTCTCTCTCATGACTCTTATCTTCCTGTTCTCTTTCTTCTTGCTTATACTTTTCTTATCATTCTCTCTCTCTCTCTCATCTCTCTCTTCCTCTCCCTTCATGACTTTTCTTCCATTCTCTCTCTCCCTCTCTCTCTCTCTCTCTCTCTCTCTCTCTCCCTTCATGACTCTTATCTTCCTGTTCTCTTTCATTTCTTTTTGCTTATACTTTTCTTAATTCATTCTCTCTCTCTCTCTCTCTCTCTCTCTCTCCCTCTCCCTTCATGACTCTTATCTTCCTGTTCTCTTTCATTTCTTTTTGCTTATACTTTTCTTAATTCATTCTCTCTCTCTCTCTCTCTCTCTCTCTCTCTCTCTCTTCTCCCTTCATGACTCTTATCTTCCTGTTCTCTTTCATTTCTTTTTGCTTATACTTTTCTTAATTCATTCTCTCTCTCTCTCTCTCTCTCTCCTCTCTCTTCATGACTCTTATCTTCCTGTTCTCTTTCATGTCTTTTTGCTTATACTTTTCTTAATTCATTCTCTCTCTCTCTCTCTCTCTCTCTCTCTTCCTCTCCCTTCATGACTCTTATCTTCCTGTTCTCTTTCATTTCTTTTTGCTTATACTTTTCTTAATTCATTCTCTCTCTCTCTCTCTCTCTCTCCCTCTCCCTTCATGACTCTTATCTTCCTGTTCTCTTTCATTTCTTTTTGCTTATACTTTTCTTAATTCATTCTCTCTCTCTCTCTTCCTCTCCATTCATGACTCTTATCTTCCTGTTCTCTTTCATTTCTTTTTGCTTATACTTTTCTTAATTCATTCTCTCTCTCTCTCTCTCTCTTCCTCTCCCTTCATGACTCTTATCTTCCTGTTCTCTTTCATTTCTTTTTGCTTATACTTTTCTTAATTCATTCTCTCTCTCTCTCTCTCTCTCTCTCTCTCTCTCTCCTCTCCCTTCATGACTCTTATCGTCCTGTTCTCTTTCATTTCTTTTTGCTTATACTTTTCTTAATTCATTCTCTCTCTCTCTCTCTCTCTCTCTCTCTCTCTGACTCTTATCTTCCTGTTCTCTTTCATTTCTTTTTGCTTATACTTTTCTTAATTCATTTTCTCTCTCTCTCTCTTCCTCTCCCTTCATGACTCTTATCTTCCTGTTCTCTTTCATGTCTTTTTTGCTTATACTTTTCTTAATTCATTCTCTCTTTCATCACATTGTTCACAGTGCTTTTATTTAAACAGAAACCCATATTTTGTTACATAAAGCCATCCTGTTGAATCTTGTTATATTGGCAATGAGCAACGCCTATAACACAATATTGGTTTCGTACAATTTTGTAAATCATTTTTGACCTCTATAGCCCACAGATTCCTGTTAACATGTTTTTCTTCATTCATTTGATTTATCTATCTTCAGTATAAATTGTTTATTTATATCCGTTTTCTTCATTACTCATTCCTTATTTTATAAATTATTCATTTATATTCAGAATGAATCATTACCAATCACCATCAAGAGCGTTCTTCTCGAGAATGCATTGAAAAAGACCAAGAGGAAGACCCAGAAGAAGATGGATAGATGCAGTGACAGAGACATGTAACAACAAAGGAAAATCACTAATTCAGACAGTTCGAGCAGCTCAAGAACGACAAATGATATAAACCACGACACCTTTTAGGTATCAGAGAAAAGAGAAAAGAGGAAGAAGTTGAAGAAGATTCATTTATCTCCGATTTATTCCTTACGCCTTATGATATAAATTATTCATTTATCTCCGATTTATTTCCTTGTCCATTAATCTTCCAACTTAATTGTCCATTTATCTCTGCTTCTTTATTACACATTCTCTACTGTTTTACAACTGTTTATGTTTTGAAAACGTTCATATATCTCTCCGTTGAATGTTTCTTCTGGGCATCTTTTCTTGTATTTGGTTGCCAGGTAGTTTGCACGTTCTGTGTCAGGAGACAAATAATAATAAATGAATATTATTACGAAGGGAAACTTTCGAGAGGACAGATTAGCGAATGATTTCAGGGTAAGAGCTATGTTTACATCATCATCATCATCATCATCATCATCTGCCATACCGGATGGCGTAGGCGATCATGTCCTTCCACAATCTTCTATATACGGTGCATCGCATCAGTTCTGTTGTTGACTGTTTTCTATGCCATGACACTAAGCTATCAAGTATTTTCTCTCTTTGTCGTCCGCGATCTCTCTTTCCTTTTATTTTGTCAATTGTAACCGAGTATTCCAACTTTCTTCTTCTTATGATGTGCATAAAAAAATGTTGCTTGTTTCTTTCTGATGATTTTTTTTAGGAGTTTCCCTTTCTGTGTTGGCCTCTTTGAGAATGTCCTCATTGGTCTGTTTAGCTGTCCAGGGAACCTTCAACATTCTTCTGAGAAACCCCATCTCTGTGGCCTCTAATCGTCTTTTCATGTTTACAACAACCGGGAAAAAAATAAAAAATAATCAATAACAAAAAAAAAAAACATCCAATAATAGGTTGTCCGAAGCAGGATCGAACCTGTACTCCTCGGCTCAGTGCCTTGGTAAGAGAATCAAACGTCTGAGCATTTGGCCAGTCCAGCTATCGTACCGTGTCACTTGTTTTCAAGTTCTACATTAATTCTTAAATCGCATATTTTCTCAAGTATGTATGGTCTCAAACACTTGTAGATAAAGACAGACTAGAATAATCTAACAAATATTATGTGTGACTAGAATGAGGGGGCCTTAAAGTTCAAGGACTGAGATATGTTGACCGTGAACTTGTTAAATAAAGAAGGCGGTCAATCAGTAGGCAATTACGGGACAGGTTAGAGATGTTGACAGTGATTCTCATGATATGTGCACATTTGATGCAGGTGAGTGTAGTACAATAGGGCAACAGACAAGAAAATCACTGGAGTCTGTAGAAATGTGGTTTTACCGAAGAATATTGAGAATACCATGGACAGCTAAGAAGAGTAATGAAGACGTTCTGATAGAGATCAAAGCAACAAAATAGCTAATATCCAATATTAGGAAGAAACAATAATCATTTTTTGGCCATGTAATGAGAAGAGAACAATTGGAATATATTGTAAGAACTGCGAAAATTGAGGGACGTAGAGATAGAGGGAAGCAAAGAGAAAAGATAGCAGACAGCTTAAGAAAATGGCTTGGCAGAAGGTCAAAAACAGAAATGATAAATAACTGTCGAGATCGAAAGTTGTGGAGAGACACATGATCATCTACGCCAGCAGGCCCGGTACTTGATGATGATGAGTGTATTACAGCAAGTCTGAATATTAGTTAGGTAGCACCATTCCTTCATTCATTCATTCCTTCATTCATTCATTCACTCATTCATTCATCCAATCTTCTTATTTTCCTCCACATTTGCCATTCAACGTCGAGGGGAGATATAATTTGCAGTCTTTTGCTAATTTGTTTGTTTCTGCTGCTTTTATGTTTCCTAGTGTTTTAATATTCTGTCAATCCATCTTTTTCGTGGTCGGCCCTTGGATCTGGTGTTCTCGCAACGTTTATTGACGGCTAGTTGTTTTGTGTTTTTTGGTCTTTCTGCCTATCATGGTGACCAAACCATTTTATTTGTTTCTTGTACTGAGAAAAAAGCTGGGAATAACACTTGCCATAGAATATATAATTTATCTATCTATTGACCTTTCGAGCCGTAGCCGGCCCATAGGGCGTAGACCAAGATACTCCCTCTCTTATCTGAATTTTTGTTCTAGCAGTTTTCAATTCTTTTAAAGATATTTTATCAAATCTCACCATTTGTCTCTGTTCTGTGCAAGCAGCTCTATCTCATTGAGGAGCCGATTCCTGCTGCTCTTGCCTCTCTCATAAATGTTTTTCTCAGTGTCTCTCTGGATCTTCCTCTTTTTCTCTTACCTTTTGTCTCCCACATGAGGGCTTGCTTTGCTATTCGGTTATTATCTCTTCTCATCACATGTCCAACATATGACCTTTTCTTTATTACTGAAGATATTAGTGGTTGATTGGCGATTTCTCTAATTTCCTCGTTTGTCTTGAATTCGTTCCACGCTATATCAAGTATTTTCCTTAGACATTTATTTTCGAATGCGTTCAACTTTGTTTCTATATCTCTTGTTGTTTTCCAGCTTTCACACGCACACGTAAGGGTTGATAGTACATTTGATTTGAATAGCCTAAGTTTTGTGTTTATGCTGATGAGTTTTGATTTCCACAACTTTTCAAGGCTTCTGAAAGACATTGCTACTTTAGCTATTCTGATTCTAATTATAAGTTGTTGTAGTTGGTTATAAAAATCGTCTTTAACTTCATCGTCAGCTTCGTTTGTAGGTGCATAACATTGAATAATTGAAAGTCTTCCATATTTTGTTTTGCAGCGTGCGTGTTCGTATCAGACGGCTATTTACCATATAATCTATAGTAGTAAGTAAAGTACCCCCGTCACGCCAAGTGGGGTGTAGGGAAATATGGTGTTAGTGACCATATATTTTACAGACCTTCAGCACATGATTTTTGGGGTAATGTGGTCGATATTACGCCCGTGCTGCTTTACTTTCCCAGAAAAAAATCCGGTACCCATTTAAGGCTGGGTGAACACGGAAGCCGTCGGTTGGGATCGAACCCTACCCCTTGTCCTTTGTAGTCCAGTTCACTAACCACTGAGCTATCGCGGCTCCCCATATATAATCTATGGCGGGTGTTATTCCCAGCTTTTTTTTTCTCAGTTCTTCATTTCTAATGTTATCTTTCCGGCTGTTTCCTGCCATTCGTCTGACACACTTAATCTGGACGGTGGTTATTTTTGTTCTAGCTAGGAGTAGTTCCCGTCATAGAGTACATAAAGAAACAACAGGTAAAATGTTTTGGCCACGGGATAAGACAGAACGCTCACATCACAAATCAAAGAGCCTTCAATAAACGTTATGAGAACATCGGACCCAAGAGTCGACCACGAAAAAGATAGATTGACGGAATATTAGAAACACAAGGAAACCTAATAGAGACCAAAATAAGAGAAAAATATTGCAATTTATATCTCCCGTCGACGCTGAAAAGCTATTGATGATGGAAAGAAGAAGAAAAAAAAACATACAGTATGACCCAACACCAAACTAACAGCTAGAGCTAGGATTCAAATTTACTAAAGTTGTGTGTTTCTTCTTCGTCTTCTACCTTCCAGCTCCCTGTGGAGCATAGGTCTTCAACAAACACTTTCAGCACCATGTGGAGCATAGGTCTTCAACAAACACTTTCAGCTCCCTGTGGAGTATATGTCTTCAACAAACACTTTCAGCTCCCTGTGGAGCATAGGTCTTCAACAAACACTTTCAGCTCCCTGTGGAGCATACTTCAACAAACACTTTCAGCTCCCTGTGGAGCATAGGTCTTCAACAAACACTTTCAGCTCCCTGTGGAGTATATGTCTTCAACAAACACTTTCAGCTCCTTGTGGAGCATAGGTCTTCAACAAACACTTTCAGCTCCCTGTGGAGCATAGGTCTTCAACAAACACTTTCAGCTCCCTGTGGAGCATAGGTCTTCAACAAACACTTTCAGCTCCCTGTGGAGTATATGTCTTCAACAAACACTTTCAGCTCCCTGTGGAGCATAGGTCTTCAACAAACACTTTCAGCTCCCTGTGGAGTATATGTCTTCAACAAACACTTTCAGCTCCCTGTGGAGCATAGATCTTCAACAAACACTTTCAGCTCCCTGTGGAGTATATGTATTCAACAAACACTTTCAGCTCCCTGTGGAGCATAGGTCTTCAACAAACACTTTCAGCTCCCTGTGGAGCATAGGTCTTCAACAAACACTTTCAGCTCCCTGTGGAGCATAGGTCTTCAACAAACACTTTCAGCTCCCTGTGGAGCATAGGTCTTCAACAAACACTTTCAGCACCCTGTGGAGCATAGATCTTCAACAAACACTTTCAGCTCCCTGAGGAGCATAGGTCTTCATCAAACACTTTCCAAGTCGCTCTGTTTCTTGCCATTCTTTTAAGATCATTCCATGTCTTCCCCATCATCTTCATCTCTGCTTCTATCTATCTTCTCCAAGAGTTTCTTGGTCTTTCTTTGTCTTTTCCTCTGGGGATTAAAAAAAATGGCCTGTTGTGTAGTACTCTCAGTTAGCTTCCGCAGTGTATGTCCTATCCAGGGCCATCGTTTTCGCTGTATCTCTTTATCCACTGGTATTCGACTGGTACATTTCCATAATTCTATGTTAGTGATTTTGTCCTGCCATTTCCATCATTTTAAGTTGTGTGTTTAGTACACTTCTATACAAATCAGAAACGTGGACTACCAGGGCAGGAGAAAAGGTTCAAGAAGTTCCATGTGCGTTGTCTTCGCGAGATAATGAACATCAAATGGTAGGATAATGTAGCCACTTCTGCTACCTTACAACGAGCCAAACTCCCATCCATCAGGACAACACATAGGTGTCGTAGACTAAGGTGGCTGGGTCATGTAATAAAAACAGCAAACAATCGTATTCCCAAACAAATATTGTATGGTGAACCTAGAGACCGAAAGAAACCGAAGGACAGATCAGTGCTGAGATTTAAGAATGTTTTCAGGGCTTCATGGAGGTAATTCTCTATAAGCGAAGGAGGCTGGGAAAATCTGGTATCAGATCGTAGCACACGGAGAACAAAAATAATAAACAAAAAATTACACAGCAACATTCGATAAAAAGGAGATGTCTAAGTTATAAGACAAAAGGCTCAGGAGAAAGGAGACGAGGTCAGGCACCACAAATACATCTTGTTCATTCTGCGACCGGATCTGTCTATCCAATATTGGCAGATTCAGTCACGAGAGAAGCTGTTCAGTAAATATGCAGTATGAAACACCAATATTTTACTAAACTACTGACTTATCATGATTGCTTGCTACAAACCTAAATACCTGATATACCTGAAACATTTAAACAAGTTTGGATTGATTAACTTTATTTTGAATGAAATAAAATAAGCATTGGGAGGCGAAGGCACGACTCCCAGCTCCAGACTACTGACTTATCATGATTGCTTGCTACCAACCGTCTGTCAAGACGCCAAAGCCGTTATCTACCTACCTAATTACCTACATACCCACCTATCTGCCTGCCTACCTGCCTGCCTGCCTACCTGCCCGCCTGCCTGCCTGCCTGCCTAACTACCTGCCTGCCTGCCTGCCTGCCTAACTACCTGCCTGCCTGCCTGCCTGCCTACCTACCTACATGCCGACCTACCTGCCTGCCTGCCTGCATGTCTAGCTACATACCTGCCTGTCTGTCTGCCTGCCTGCTTGCCTACCTACCTACTTACCTACATACCTACCTACCTACTTACCTACCTGCCTACCTACCTACATAGGTACCTGCCTACCTACATACCTACCTACCTGCATGCCTGCCTGCCTACCTACCTGCCTACCTACCTACCTACCTGACTACCTGCCTACCTACCTGTCTAGCTACCTACCTAGCAACATACCTACCTACCTAACTGGCTGCCTACCTATCTACCTACCTACCTACCTACCTGCCTACCTCTCTACCTACCTACTTACATACCTACTTGTCTACATACCTACCTACCGGCCTGCCTGCCTACCTACATACCTACCTGCCTACCTACCTTCCTGCCTGTCTACCTACCTATCTGACCACCTGCCTGCCTGCCAACCTGCCTACCTACCTGCCTGCCTACCTATCTATCTACTTACCTACCTGCCTATCTGCTTGCCTGCCTTCCTACCTACCTACCTGCATCCCAGCATGCCTACCTACCTACCTTTCAAACTACCTACCTGACTGCCTGTCTGCCTACCTACCTACCTACCTACCTACCTACCTACCTACCTACCTACCTACCTACCTACATGCCTGCTTATCTACCTACCTACCTACCTACCTACCTACCTACCTACCTACCTACCTACCTACCTACCTACCTACCTACCTACCTATCTACCTACCTACATACCTATCTACCCACATGCCTGCCTACCTACCTACTTGCCTACCTACTTACCTGCCTGCCTACCTACCTACCTACCTACCTACCTGCCTGCATACCTGCCTACTTACCTACCTACTTGCCTACCTACTTGCCTACCTACCTACCTACCTACCTGCCTGCTTGCCAGCCTGCCTACCTACCTGCCCACCTACCTGCCTGCCTACCTACCTACCTACCTAACTACCTGCCTGCCTACCTGCCTGCCTGCCTG
Organism: Megaustenia siamemsis; assembly: GCA_032433765.1. Classification (NCBI taxonomy): domain Eukaryota; kingdom Metazoa; phylum Mollusca; class Gastropoda; order Stylommatophora; family Ariophantidae; genus Megaustenia; species Megaustenia siamemsis. The sequence goes on along the minus strand of JAVIAB010000091.1, from coordinate 13,711,519 downwards.
CCTGCCTACCTACTCACCCACCCACCCACCCACCCACCCGTCCGTCCGTCTGTCCGTCCGACCGTCTGTCCGTTTGTCTGTCTGTCTGTCTCTGTGTGTATGTATGTAGATATATATGTGTGACTGTGTGTATTTGTGCATGCATACATGTGGATGTATATGTGTATATATGTATGTATGTATGTATGTATGTATGTATGTACGTATGCATGTATGTATGTATGCATGTATGCATATATATTTATGTATATATGTATGTATGAATATGTGTATGTGTGCATGCATAAATGTATGTATGTACATATGCATGTATGTATACATATATATTTATGTATGTGTGTATATATGACAATATATGTATATGGTCGACAACATATGTGCCTTACTGATGACACACAATCTTCCAGATAGCAACAACATAAGCAGTAACATAACACCAGTCCGAGAGTTTGTTTACCGAAAAGAACCGAAACAGACCAGTCCTTCCCAGCTGTTGATGTTCCCGTTGTTGTATGTTGAATCGTTAACAGTGCAACAACTATCGAACGGCTGACTGAGCCAACAGATGTTCCTAACTGCTGTCTTCACTGGATTTGATCTGGTATCTTGAAATAGAATTGTTTGTCTTTGTTCTTGATTGGGGGGGGGGGGGGGGAGGAGAGGAAATAGAGAGAAGTACAGAGATAAAAGACAGAGAAAGTGTTAGAATAGAAAAGAAGAAAAGCGAGAAGGACGGAGAGAGGAGGATAGAGAGGGAAGTTAAGAAATAATGAGATAGACAGAGAGAGGAAGATAGAGAGGGAAGTTAAGAAATAATGAGATAGACAGACAGATATAGATAGATAGACAGAAAACAGACAGACAGATAGATAGATAGATAGATAGATAGATAGATAGATAGATAGATAGATAGATAGATAGATAGATAGATAGATAGATAGATAGATAGATAGATAGATAGATAGATAGATAGATAGATAGATAGATAGATAGATAGATAGATAGATAGATAGATAGGTAGATGGATGGATGGATGGATGGGTGGATGGATGGGTGGGTGTGTGGGTTTGGGTGGGTGGGTGGATGGATGGATGGATGGATAGAACCTTGAACTAGTTTAAGAACACAACAAACTATATGTATATAGAAGGCCACCATACATTGGTAAGTATAGAATTGAAAGTAGGGCATTAGTCAGTGAGATCATTCAAGTTTTCAGCACAGGTGGTGAGTTATTATTCTTTTGTGATAACTCTGCAGTGGCGTAACTATTGTTAAGGCGCGCCTTGGGAGGTATCGATGTCTTTTTTTGTTTAATCAGTGAGTCGAACATGAAAGGTATCTGATCCCTATCTTAATGACCATTATCTCATATTTAAGGCTCATGTCTGTTGTTGACTTTCTCACGAGTTTCGTTGATTTCAAAAGCTTTTGTTAAAGGTCAAGGTAAATAAAGTACGAGACTTGAACCGGCGTCTTAGCACGCGAGTTTCCACCCATATGTGCACGGCCGCCTATCTAGAAGTGTTCGGAGACTTCTAGATGGTGTCGCTTCAAGCATCGAAACTCACGAAGCGAGACGGCATTCCTCACATTCCCAGAGTACTACCCTGGTACCCATTTCTGCCAGCGGCTGGGTCGACCGCGAGGGTAATTTTTTTCTAACCACGAGTACAATTCACACTGCTTCCAGCGGGAATCGAACACGGGTTGTCTGAACAGTGATAGCCCAGTTGTGTGGTTTTCCCAACTAGGCTACCGAGGCCCTCAAAGCTTCTGTTATTGACTATAAAGTTGTGTGTTTATGGTAGCTCATTTTGATAATCTCCTGCCTGCATCTTTGTAAGATCTTTTTCTTCTTCCTTTCAGCTCCCTGTGGAGCTTAGGTCTTCAACAAACACTTTCAGCTGCCAGTGGAGCATAGGTCTTCAACGAACACTTTCAGCTGCCAGTGGAGCATAGGTCTTCAACGAACACTTTCAGCTGCCAGTGGAGCATAGGTCTTCAACAAACACTTTCAGCTCCCTGTGGAGCATAGGTCTTCAACGAACACTTTCAGCTCCCTGTGGAGCATAGGTCTTCAACAAACACTTTCAGCTCCCTGTGGAGCATAGGTCTTCAACAAACACTTTCAGCTCCCTGTGGAGCATAGGTCTTCAACAAACACTTTCAGCTCCCTGTGGAGCAAAGGTCTTCAACAAACACTTTCCAAGTCGTTCTGTTTCTTGTCATTCTTTTAAGATCATTCCATGTCTTCCCAATCATCTTCATCTCTGCTTCTATCTGTCTTCTCCAAGAGTTCTTTGGTCTTCCTCTTTATCTTTTCCCATGGGGATTCCAAAAAAGGGCCTGTTGTGTAATACTCTCAATTGGCTTAGGGTAGGTACATTCCAGGTGCCAATTCTGGAGGATTTCCTGGTGGAGAAAAGGTGAGTCAGCAACCCGGACTCCTAACGGCTTTCTCTGGATTGTGTCATACATCGCTTAGACATAGAGCCTTTATCTTTCCTGGATGGCGAATTTACTTTTATTCTTTTCTTTGACTTGTCCATGTTTGTGAAGTTTTGTGGGTGTTGTTGTTGAGCATGGGACTGGCTATCCCCTACTGTAAAAAAAAAAAAATAAAAAAAAAAAAAATAAGTCGAAAAAAATTCACTTTGTAAGATCTACACCGATTTATATTTCACGAGGTCAGCATTTGGACCGGCCATTTTATTTCTTCTTCAAAGAGCCAGAAAATATTTCATGAAATCAGTGATGCGTGACCGTGATGCTTGAGAAGATAACCTATGTGAAGCACTGACAATCACTTTGACAATTCAGCAATTTATGAGGGGTGAGAGGAACTAAATAAAGGAATCACTAAAGCGATCACTACGCAAGTGAAATTTGAACTGAGAACTTGTTGAACACGCAATACGTGATTGAGTTATATGTGGGTCATCATCCTTGCACTCCGAATATATCCATAGGTGTAGAAAAATAATAATATTTGAATATTATTATAGAAGGAAACTTCCGTGGCGATAAACAGCGAATCAATTCAGAGGAAGAAGTATATTTACAACACTCGGAAAAAATTACAAATAATCAACAACAGAAAAAAACAAAACAAAGAACAACATATGGTCCTAAGAAGTATCGAACTTAGGACCATATATTGTTCTTTGTTTTTTTCTGTTATTGATTATTTCTCATGTTTTCCGAGTACTGTAAACATACCTCTTCCTCTGAATTGGTTCGATGTCCATAGGTGCTCAGATCCCCTCTTCAGTAAGTCCCGCAGCGTCCAGCGACTGACGACTCCAGTTCTGTGTTGGTTGATTAGTTTTCTTACACTCCCACTAAGTTTCTCGTTTCTGGCTGTGCCCATCTTAACTCCCATCTCCTTCATCCGAATGAGTGACATGGACGCAACACGTATATGGCTTTATTGCTGCAACCACTACAAAGATCGGAAAGTTCTATTCACTCATCGCTAAATCGGTGGCTGGGTGGTCTGAAGGTAAATCGTCGACCTCTGGACAAGAAGGTCTTAGGTTCGATTCCCATCATCGGCAGTGGAATTGTTTAAAAAGTCGAATCAGAGGTTTCTTTGTGGCTTTACCCTTCCCTGGTCTCTGGATAGTGAGATCTGATGTCTAGCCCTCTCTGGGTAGTGAGATCTGATGTCTAGCCCTCTCCGGGTAGTGAGATCTGATGTCTAGCCCTCTCTGGGTAGTGAGATCTGATGTCAGGCCCTCTCTGGGTAGTGAGATCTGATGTCTAGCCCTCTCCAGGTAGCGAGATCTGATGTCTAGTCCTCTCTGGATAGTGAGATCCGATGTCTAGCCCTCTCTGGGTAGTGAGATCTGATGTCTAGACCTCTCTGGGTAGTGAGATCCGATGTCTAGCCCTCTCTGGGTAGTGAGATCTGATGTCTAGCCCTCTCCAGGTAGTGAGATCTGATGTCTAACCCTCTCTGGGTAGTGAGATCTGATGTCAGGCCCTCTCTGGGTAGTGAGATCTGATGTCTAGCCCTCTCCAGGTAGTGAGATCTAATGTCTAGTCCTCTCTGGATAGTGAGATCAGATATCTAGCCCTCTCTGGGTAGTGAGATCTGATGTCTAGCCCTCTCTGGGTAGTGAGATCTGATGTCTAGCCCTCTCTGGGTAGTGAGATCCGATGTCTAGTCCTCTCTGGGTAGTGAGATCCGATGTCTAGCCCTCTCCAGGTAGTGAGATCTGATGTCTAGCCCTCTCTGGGTAGTGAGATCTGATGTCTAGTCCTCTCTGGATAGTGAGATCCGATGTCTAGCCCTCTCTGGATAGTGAGATCCGATGTCTAGTCCTCTCTGGGTAGTGAGATCTGATGTCTAACCCTCTCGGATAACAGCGAAAAACAGGTGTCTCCGAGTGCGCACGTTAAGGAACCCTTGACAAATCATGTGCTCTACAAACAGTGTTATAGTTGTCTCAAATGTATGGTCACTGGAGCATCATCTGACGGAGAATCATCCCAAATTATTGGAGAACGAATGTAAAAATTCCAACCCTGCACCACCAACCACATGAAACCGCGATAGCTCAGTGGTTAGTGAACTGGACTACAAAGGATAAAAGATAGGTTTCGATCCCAACCGACGGCTTCCGTGTTCACCCAGCCTTAAATGGGTACCGGATTTTTTTTCTGGGAAAGTAAAGCGGCACGGGTGTAATACCGACCACATTACCCTAAAAATCATGTGCTGAAGGTCTGTAAAATTTATGGTCACTAACACCATATTCCCTATACGCCACTTGGCGTGACGGGGGTACTTTACCTTTTTTTTTTTTTTACCATCAACCGCGCCTTTAACACTGACCTCATCGTCGGACCTCCATCGTCTGGATTGTTAATGTACCACCATCTGTGAAGGAACCCAGATCACTAAATAGAGACACTGAGGCACCTACCACTACACTCAAAACACCTCTCAAATTTAATACGAAGTGTTAAGCCCGCATTACCCAACAGTTCTTATCCACACAGATTCGTTTTGCCTAAACTCAGAGATTCCATGGTAGGCCGACAAACCTCCACCACGTTACGCCACTGTTGTGATTCACTGATGTGAATTTATTAGAATCTATAAAGAACAGTTATTATCATGATTTGTTATCTGTACGTTAGTTGATGTTTCACATGGCTCAAAACCTGAATGCAGAGATGAGTTTTTGCTATAGAATGTAAGGTAAAGGCTCGTTCCACGCCTTGCTAGTCGTATTGGGAACATGATGTTAGTGACCATATTTTTCTATGACCACGTCATATTTTTGGGTGATGTGGTCGGTATCCCGCCAGGCTGCCTTTACTCCCAGAAAAATCGCTGGTACCCATTTTTAGAGACTGGGTGAATACCGGAGCCTTGTCAGTCCGAAAAAAAAATCCGCCACTGCTGGGGATCGAACCGGGACCTTTCTGGTCAGGAAGCGAGCACACTAACCACTCAGCCACCAAGCACACTAACCACTCAGCCACCGAGCACACTAACCACTCAGCCACCGAGCACACTAATCACTCAGCCACCGAGCACACTAACCACTCAGCCACCAAGCACACTAACCACTCAGCCACCAAGCACACTAACCACTCAGCCACCGAGCACACTAACCACTCAGCCACCGAGCACACTAACCACTCAGCCACCGAGCACACTAACCACTCAGCCACCGAGCACACTAACCACTCAGCCACTGAGCACACTAACCACTCAGCCACCGAGCACACTAACCACTCAGCCACCGAGCACACTAACCACTCAGCCACCGAGGCTGTAGAATGCACAGAGGTCTAAACAAGTCAGAGACTGGTATTTATTGTGTGGATGTGACAAAGGTTGTCATATAGTGTATTTGGTATTAATAATGTGAAGTGACGTCACCTGACTCATCATCAGCATCGAGTGCCATCTCCGCAACGAAGGTTGGCTACCATGGAGCGCCATTCTGCTCTGTCTCTTGCTTTCATAGTGCAGGTTGTCATAGGCTGATTTGTCCATCTTTTGATACTACTCGTCCATGTTAGTCTTGGTCTGCCTATTTTACCTTGTATTTTCCCCTCCAGGATTACTTTTAGTAGGCTCTTGTGTCTTTTAACATGGCCCAAAAATCGCATTTGTCTTGTTTGAATTGTGTTTAGCAGTTCTCTTTTCATTTTTAGTTGTTTTTAGACTTCATCGTTTGTTTTCATTTCATTCCATCCAATTCTACCTATTCTTCTATATATCCACATTTCAAAGGCTTCAACTTTCTGTTCTGTTTTATTGTCTAATATCCATTTTTCTGCACCATATAGGAATGTTGAGAAGACATAACATTTTACTATTCTTAGTTTTAGCCCTGGTGTTATTTGTTTTGATGTTAGTATGTTCTTCATGACACCTGACTATAACGATATAAGCAAGGGGCGGTAGCCTAGTTGGGAAAACCACCCGACTGGACTACCGACGTTCAGACAACCCGACTGGACTACCGACGTTCAGACAACCCGACTGGACTACCGACGTTCAGACAACCCGACTGGACTACCGACAATCAGACAACCCGACTGGACTACCGACGTTCAGACAACCCGACTGGACTACCGACGTTCAGACAACCCGACTGGACTACCGACGTTCAGACAACCCGACTGGACTACCGACGTTCAGACAACCCGACTGGACTACCGACGTTCAGACAACCCGACTGGACTACCGACGTTCAGACAACCCGACTGGACTACCGACGTTCAGACAACCCGACTGGACTACCGACGTTCAGACAACCCGACTGGACTACCGACGTTCAGACGTCGACCCGTGTTGGATTCCCGCTGGGAGCAGTGTGAGTTGTACTCGTGATTGCGAAAAATAATACCCCCGCGTTCGACCCACCTGCTGGCAGAAATGGGTACCAGGGTAGTATTTGGGAAGGCGAGGAATGCCGCCTGACATTGTGGGTTTCGATGCTTGAAGCGACATTATCCAGAAGTCTCCGAACACTTCTTGGGAGGTGGCCGAGCACATATTTGTGAAAATTCACGTGCTAAGACGTTGATTCAAGTCTCGCACTTTACTTTACTTTGTTTACATTATTTTATTTTACATTACTTTACTTTACTTTACTTTTCTCTACTTTACTTTACTTTACTTTACTTTACTTAATTTTACTTTACTTTACTTTACTTTACTTTACTTTACTTTACTTTACTCTACTTTACTGTACTCTACTTTACTTTACTTTTCTTTACTCTACTTTACTCTACTCTACCTTACTTTACTCTACTTTACTTTACTTTACTTTACTTTACTTTACTTTACTTTACTTTACATTACTCTACTTTACTCTACTTTACTTTACTTTACTCTACTTTACTCTACTTTACTTTACTTTACTTTACTTTACTCTACTTTACTCTACTTTACTTTACTTTACTCTACTTTACTCTACTTTACTTTACTTTACTTTACTTTACTTTACTCTACTTTACTCTACTTTACTTTACTTTTCTTTACTCTACTTTACTCTACTCTACTTTACTTTACTCTACTTTACGTTACTTTTCTTTACTCTACTTTACTCTACTCTACCTTACTTTACTCTACTTTACTTTACTTTACTATACTTTACTCTACTTTACTCTACTTTACTTTACTTTACTTTACTTTACTTTACTCTACTTTACTGTACTCTACCTTACTTTACTCTACTTTACTTTACTTTACTTTACTTAATTTTACTTTACTTTACTTTACTTTACTTTACTTTACTCTACTTTACTCTACTCTACCTTACTTTTCTCTACTTTACTTTACTTTACTTTTCTTAATTTTACTTTACTTTACTTTACTTTACTTTACTCTACTTTACTCTACTTTACTTTACTTTTCTTTACTTTACTTTACTCTACTTTACTTTACTTTACTTTACTTTACTTTACTTTTCTCTACTTTACTTTACTCTACTTTACTTTATTTTACTTTAATTTACTCTACTTTACTTTACTTTACCTTACTCTACTTTACTTTACTTTACTTTACTTTACTTTACTTTACTCTACTTTACTTTATTTTACTTTAATTTACTCTACTTTACTTTACTTTACCTTACTTTACTTTACTTTACTTTACTTTACTTTACTTTACTTTACTTTACTTTACTTTACTTTACTCTACTTTACTTTACTTTACTTTACTTTACTTTACTTTACTTTACTCTACTTTACTTACTTTACTTTACTCTACTTTACCTTACTCTACTTTACTTTACTCTACTTTACTTTATTTTACTTTACTTTACTTTACTTTACTTTACTTTACTTTACTTTACTTTACTCTACTTTACTCTACTTTACTTTACTCTACTTTACTTTACTTTACTTTACTTTACTTTACTTTACTTTACTTTACTTTACTTTACTTTACTTTACTTTACTTTACTTTACTTTACTCTACTTTACTTACTTTACTTTACTCTACTTTACCTTACTCTACTTTACTTTACTCTACTTTACTCTACTTTACTTTACTTTACTTTACTCTACTTTACTTTACTTTACTTTACTTTACTTTACTTTACTTTACTTTACTTTACTTTACTTTACTCTACTTTACTTTACTTTACTTTACTCTACTTTACTTTACTTTACTTTACTTTACTTTACTTTACTTTACATTACTTTACTTTACTCTACTTTACTTTACTTTACTTTTCTCTACATTACTTTACTCTATTTTACTTTACATTACTTTACTCTACTTTACTTCACTTTGCTTTACTTTACTTTTCTTTACTCTACTTTACTCTACTTTACTTTACTTTACTTTTTCTTTACTTTACTTTACTTTACTTTACTTTACTTTACTTTACTTTACTTTACTTTACTCTACTCTACTTTACTTTACTTTTCTTTACTCTTCTTTACTCTACTCTACTTTACTTTACTCTACTTTACTCTACTCTTCTCTACTTTACTTTACTTTACTTTACTTTACTTTACTTTACTCTACTTTACTCTACTTTACTCTACTTTACTTTACTTTACTTTACTCTACTTTACTTTACTTTACTTTACTATACTCTACTTTACTCTACTTTACTCTACTTTACTTTACTTTACTCTACTTTACTCTACTTTACTCTTCTCAACTTTACTTTACTTTACTTTACTTTACTTTACTTTACTTTACTTTACTTTACTTTACTTTACTTTACTTTACTCTTCTCTACTTTACTTTACTTTACTTTACTCTACTTTACTCTACTTTACTTTACTCTTCTCTACTTTACTCTACTTTACTCTACTTTACTCTACTCTACTTTACTCTTCTCTACTTTACTTTACTTTACTTTACTTTACTTTACTTTACTTTACTTTACTTTACTTTACTCTACTTTACTTTACTCTACTTTACTCTACTTTACTGTACTTTACTTTACTTTACTTTACTTTACTTTACTCTACTTTACTTTACTCTACTTTACTCTACTTTACTTTACTTTACTTTAATTTACTTTACTTTACTTTACTTAGCATCGAGGTTCATTTTCGTCGTTTCTTGTAAACAGCTCGACAAATCAGCCAATGGTCTTTTCCATGCTTCGCCTGGTTGGGTAGCAACTCAGTCTTTCAAATTCACGAAGTCTTTAGACATCATACGAAGAGTGTCCCCAGTCTTGCTCGCAGTATTGTCTTTGTTCACAGTCCTTTTTGAAGTTTTCTCTAGTCTTTCTCTCCTTCTATTTCCTTCCAAAGTTCACTGGGTGGCATGTTATTGTGATTTTTTCCGGAATACTTCCAAGTTCAGAATCTTTCGCTTCATTTGGATAAATCAGTTTTGAATACCAGTCAAATTCCAATGGGGAAAGAGATACAACGAAAGCGACGGCGATGGATCTAAGAGTAGTACACGACAGGCCTTTTTTTAATCCCATGCGGAAGAGACAGAGAGGAAGACCACAATATTTTTAGAGACGACAGGTAGAAGCAAAGATGAAGATGATGGGGAAGACATGGAATGATCTTAAAAAGAATGGCACGAAACAGGACGATGTGGAAAGTGTTTATTGAAGACCTATGCTCCGCAGGGAGCTGAAAATGTTCGTTGTTGAAGACCTTGATCCACAAGATGTTGAAAGTGATTGTTGAAGACCTTGCTCCACAAGAAGTTGAAAGTGTCTGCTGAAGAGCTATACTCCATAGGTAGCTGGACGTGTTTTCTTGAAGATCTATGCTCCACAGGGAGCTGAAAGTGTTTGTTGAAAAACCTATGCTCAACAGGGAGCTGAAAGTATTTATTGAAGACCTATGCTCCACAGGGAGCTGAAAGTGTTTATTGAAGACCTTTGCTCCACAAGAGCTGACAGGAAAAAGAGGAAGAAGAGTTGTGATCGTTTATTGAAGTTAAAAAAAAATGGATGAGAGTCTTGGTAGCAATGTATGGAAATTAGGAGTTGGTCCAGGAAGAAACAGAATGTAAGGACAGATCGTATGTGTTTAACAATCAAGCTCTAGGAAACAATTAGTGCACACACTTTGTTTCTTTCTTTTTTTTTTCGTTCGCCAGCTTTTACCTCTGACGAAGTCCCTAGAGACTAGGAACTCAATTTTGCGTGTTGATCCATTTTTCCATGGCAGCCGTGTGCACAGGGGTCCCTCGTCGCACAGGCAGATAACTCCGACTTTGGGGGTACTCATAATTTTTTTCCGTCGATGAGTAATTGACGTTTAAAGCCGGGCCTCGCTGCTAAGACCAGGGGTGGTTGCCGCAGAGAGAAATCATAAATAAAAATCCCAACCAACCGGGATTTGAACCAACAAACTCTCTGTCTCGAGGCCAGGGTCTTGCCTCGAGATCAACCAGCAGATTTTGGGAAAGCATTTGTCAGTCATTGGTCAGCCATAAGTACATGGAAGTTTCTCAGGAGTTCTCATTTTGTGTTGGCTTCTGAGAATTTCCTCCTTGCTCTTTTCATCTTTCTAGGGAACTCTCAACATTCTTCTGAGAAATACAATTTCTAAAGCGTCGAATGGCCTTTCATTTGTTTTTAAACTCTCCATGATTCACTTCCATAGGTCAGAATTGATTATATAATGACACAGATGAACTCACTTTCTCACTTCTATTGACATAGATTTGTTGCACACGATTTTTTTTCATTTTCTGAAATGCTATTTTGGCCTGAGCTATTCTGCTTTTTATTTCTGTGCTGCATCTTCCATCTGATGTTATTATTGTGGTCAAGACGTTTCCCATTTTCTTAAACACAATTTTGGCCTGAGCTATTCTACAGAACATGTAGGCTCCATATATTACTTGTAAACATGTGTTCAAACACACGAGATGCTCAGGTAATCTTCATTTTTTGTAAAGACTATAAAACACAGCCTTTCTTTACATTTTTAAAATATCGCTGATTGTTATTGTTATTGTTATTGGCTATGGAAGGCCTCGGTCTCACAGCAAACGAATTAAAATCCATAATTGCTCAACCGCCCGTGCCAGTGGAATCATCCGAATTACCAACTCATCTCCCAAACAAAGAAAGAAAGGTAACTGTAGTCCCCATCGCAGCAGTCTCAGCACACGCCAAAAGACATAAGGCGAAACCGCGCAGAAAGTGAACACAGCCAACTGTTCCCCGTCATACGATATCATCATTCATCGCAAACAAGCGGGATATCGAAGCAGGATCAAAACGGATGAGACACACAGCTCACGGTGTGCACAGAGCACTTAACTCAGTAGCTCCTGCAACAAGCCGGACTTGGAATATGAGGAAACTGCAAGAAGGAACACTTTTCAGACATAGCCTTCAATGGTTCCCGCCGCCTATCCACCATACACCATGGGAGTTTACGTCCTCCCGAAAACGATGATCGTCGTAGCACCTGATGATGTTAGGCCATCATTGATGACTCCAATTCCAAACATATAGACACACAAGGGTGGTAAGTTATCATTTCCAATCCAACAGAAGCCACATGACCTGTAGTTAGTAAAAACACAATTGATGATGTTCTCCGCTCCCTTCTTGTAGCTGCCGCCACACAATTCTGATGTCTCATTATCTTGGACATCATTCAAGAACAATGTCAGATGAACATTCCATAGATATGGCTTTGCTGATGAAGTGCTTGGTGCAACAGTTGTATCAATCATACTGGAGGCTCCTGGTCTGTGGTCATTAATATCACAGAAGGCACATGATGTTGTTATATTCAGAATTTCTTTCTGTGGTGTAAATATGTGGCACACACATGGAGCGTGGTCTGTGGTCACAGTAATCCCATTAGAGGCAATTCTAGGGTAGCATGGCATAGCTGTTTCAGAACAGCACAATCCTATGATGTTTTCTGTGTTCGCTATAAAGCTGCTGCTGCTACCCAATCCTGACCAATTATAGGTGTGGACATTATTCACTTGCAATGACAAAACTGCTTTGTTTACATCATAAACCACTGGAAGCGAATCATTTATGGGATTAATAGTACAATTTATTCTTCCATCGGGGATATCTTCATTGAGTCCCAAAAAAAAAAGTCTTTGGTTAAAAAGCACATATGCTTTTGAGTTAAACACAAAATGAGCCCACTTCATAGATTCAAAATGATCCTTGCCAATGTCGTCCGTTTGCACAAGTTAGGTCCTTAGCAACCAAGGTCACAAACTAAGCTATCAATTTAACGACTTTATCTACAGCGAAGGTTAACGAACTGTGAACAAACATTTATGTTCAAACCCCTGAATACATTTTCAAAAATCTGCCAACTCGCCGCAATAATATATATCGTGGTATTCAAATTAAACATTGCTTAGTCCATAGCTCGAATGTAAATAAGCTGCCATTTTGGTGCGTCCCATGACGTTTTAATCGCTGATTAATGTCTATTACTCTTCTGCGTTATTGAGGCTTCATTATGTGGGAAGTAAAGAATAGTGACACTGTGACCTTCCAGGCATGTCGTAAGAGGCGACTAAGGAGGTTGATCGATGGCTTGACAAGCTGTCGTTGTAAAAAGTATTGTTATAGAAACAGAGCCATAGATTTTAGAAGCAGTGATCTCTGCAATATGTGCCATTTTGGCGCGCAAGGTTTCTGTTTTTGAGATTGTGGTTCTGCCCTATGTGCCGTCTTCGGCTCGAAAGGACAATAGATAGATAGATAGATAGACAGACAGACAGACAGACAGACAGACAGACAGACAGACAGACAGACAGATAGATAGATAGACAGATAGACAGATAGATAGATAGATAGATAGATAGATAGATAGATAGATAGATAGATAGATAGATAGATAGATAGATAGATAGATAGATAGATAGATAGATAGATAGATAGATAGATAGATAGATAGATAGATAGATAGATAGATAGATAGATAGATAGATAGATTTAGATAGGTTTCACTGCAACATGGTGCCGAGCCACGTAATTATTGTCTGTATTCAATGTGTTTGTTCTAAGTTCTGTGTGTTTGTTCTAAGTTCTGTGTGTTTGTTCTAAGTTCTGTGTGTTTGTTCTAAGTTCTGTGTGTTTGTTCTAAGTTCTGTGTGTTTGTTCTAAGTTCTGTGTGTTTGTTCTAAGTTATGTGTGTTTGTATGTTCTATGTGTTTGTTCTAAGTTATGTGTGTTTGTTCTAAGTTCTGTGTGTTTGTTCTAAGTTCTGTGTGTTTGTTCTAAGTTCTGTGTGTTTGTTCTAAGTTCTGTGTGTTTGTTCTAAGTTCTGTGTGTTTGTTCTAAGTTCTGTGTGTTTGTTCTAAGTTCTGTGTGTTTGTTCTAAGTTCTGTGTGTTGGTTCTAAGTTCTATGTGTTTGTTCTAAGTTCTGTGTGTTTGTTCTAAGTTCTGTGTGTTTGTTCTACGTTATGTGTGTTTGTTCTAAGTTTTGTGTGTTTGTTCTAAGTTCTGTGTGTTTGTTCTAAGTTTTGTGTGTTTGTTGTAAGTTCTGTGTGTTTGTTCTAAGTTCTGTGTGTTTGTTGTAAGTTCTGTGTGTTTGTTCTAAGTTCTGTGCGTTTGTTCTGTTCTATGTGTTTTTACTAAGTTCTGTGTGTTTGTTCTAAGTTATGTGTGTTTGTATGTTCTATGTGTTTGTTCTATGTTCTGTGTGTTTGTTGTAAGTTCTGTGTGTTTGTTCTAAGTTCTGTGTGTTTGTTGTAAGTTCTGTGTGTTTGTTCTAAGTTCTGTGCGTTTGTTCTGTTCTATGTGTTTTTACTAAGTTCTGTGTGTTTGTTCTAAGTTATGTGTGTTTGTTCTAAGTTATGTGTGTTTGTTCTAAGTTCTGTGTGTTTGTTCTAAGTTCTGTGTGTTTGTTCTAAGTTCTGTGTGTTTGTTCTAAGTTCTGTGTGTTCGTTCTAAGTTCTGTGTGTTTGTTCTAAGTTCTGTGTGTTTGTTCTAAGTTCTGTGTGTTTGTTCTAAGTTCTGTGTGTTTGTTCTAAGTTCTGTGTGTTTGTTCTACGTTATGTGTGTTTGTTCTAAGTTTTGTGTGTTTGTTCTAAGTTCTGTGTGTTTGTTCTAAGTTTTGTGTGTTTGTTGTAAGTTCTGTGTGTTTGTTCTAAGTTCTGTGTGTTTGTTGTAAGTTCTGTGCGTTTGTTCTGTTCTATGTGTTTTTACTAAGTTCTGTGTGTTTGTTCTAAGTTATGTGTGTTTGTATGTTCTATGTGTTTGTTCTAAGTTCTGTGTGTTTGTTCTAAGTTCTGTGTGTTTGTTCTAAGTTCTGTGTGTTTGTTCTAAGTTCTGTGTGTTTGTTCTAAGTTCTGTGTGTTTGTTCTAAGTTCTGTGTGTTTGTTCTACGTTCTGTGTGTTTGTTCTAAGTTCTGTGTGTTTGTTCTAAGTTCTGTGTGTTGGTTCTAAGTTTTGTGTGTTTGTTCTAACTTATGTGTGTTTGTTCTAAGTTATGTGTGTTTGTATGTTCTATGTGTTTGTTCTAAGTTCTGTGTGTTTGTATGTCCTATGTATGTTCTAAATTCTATGTGTTTGTTCTACGTTCTATGTGTTTGTATGTTCTATGTGTCTGTTCTAATTTCTGTGTGATTGTATGTTCTATGTGTTTGTTTTAATTTGTATGTGTCTGTTATAAGTTCTGTGTGTTTGTTTGTCTATGTGTTTGTTCAAAATTATGTTTTTTTCTAAGTTATATGGGTTTGCTTTAAATTCTATGAGTTTTGTTTTAAATAATACGTGTTTGTTCTAAGTTATTTGTGTTTGATGCAAATCTTGTGTTTTTGGTGCAAATTTTATCTATTTGTTGCACGTTCAATGAGACCGGTGTAAGGGCTATGTGTTAGCTGCAAGTCCCATGTGTTATAGTCCGTTCAGAAATTCATATTCACACCTGAATTAGCTTTGCGTGATAACCGCTTGTTATTTTAGTTTCAAAATTTGCATGCAATCTTAGAATATTGATGACGCAAAGATTTTGGTATTTTTTTATTCCACAAACACAACAGATTTTGTACATCAGCGAATTCCTTTGATCTTTTATGACGCTATCACACAAGTTGACTCAAATTTTAGAGTTTACAGTAATGGTGTTAAATTTTCCAGTATACTGGAATTCTTGTCAGAGGCGTATCTACATAGTGCTTAATTGTGGGTGCTGTTCGTTATGTGTATTTGCAAACATGAGTTCAATTTGTTACAATTGCTGATATAGTAAAAAAGTAACCTTTTGCATAGTTATAAATTTGCATTTCAAACTCATTGTAATTTAGATATAAATGTTGGTATGTAAAGTCAACAAATTGTGTACTGAGTCTTCACAAAATTAATAAAGATACGCCTTCCCTTCGGTAATTAATGCCCAGGCCGTGGTGCGTCATGTCGTTCAATAACAATTCAGTTTTGTGCACGGGATTTCCTGAAGTTAGTGTTTCTGCAATAGCCAAACTATTTTACGTGAACGACAGCACCAAATTAATGTATATATCCTAAAATGGTGTCAAATTCGAACAGGGTGAATTTAATATACCCTAAAGAAGAACACTTTTAAACTAGATCAAATTTCTCAGAGCAAAAAATATTTCTATAACGTCATCAATATTCTAAGATTGCATGCAAAATGTGATTTCAAAATAACAAGCGGTTATCACGCAAAACTAATTCAGGTGTGATTATGAATTTCTGAACGGACTATAGTTTAAAAGTTTCCTTCTTTGGTAGAAGAAGATGACGTCAATCAGAGCGGTTCTCAGTCTGTTGGTGTCGAGACAGGACATTGCCAAGGCAAACCCATGTTCACAGGAAGTATGAGGTAGCGATAATGTCTGACGTTAAACAAGAGGAAATCTTAAGTTAAAGACATTCTTTTTATTCTTTTTCCTTTCTTCTTCTTTTTCTGCTTCTTTCTTTTCTCATTTTCCCATCAAGCCCCGCTTATTATTTAATACTCTATATATTGATATATAAAGTTGTGGTTTGTGGTTTGTCCTGATTATTCCAGGCAATATAAGAAGGTAGTTTGCCATTCCTTTCCATCTTGGCAGTGACTGTACTAGTTGGAGATCGCAGCCATTGTCTCTATACATGAGATCCTCTGCCTGCCATCGCGGTGTGGGGACCATAACCGGCACTACTTGTCGGTTGCTCCCACAACACCATCCACCACCTGCTCCAATAATGCCCAGCTCCTTAAAGTGTCCCACACGGTCACAAGTTGAAACCCTCTGACAAAGTCGGTTAAAAAGGCCACACCTCTTGAACTGTCATTTACCAAAGCGCGCTCGTCTCCAACCCTGACCTTCAACATGTTTTGTTTGTAAGCTGCCACCAATCGTGCCCTATTGTTCTATCAGAGACCGTTGATCTATTTCTTCTGTTCAGCATTTTTGAAGGAAATGATTTTTACCATGTTGGTTGTGCTTCTAAAATTGTTAAGAAAAATGTCTTACCCGACAAAATGATATGGGCATGACTATGCAAATAGTAAAGGTTACAAGGTCAAGGTAGAAGTGTATTTGAATAAGAGGGCGCTTAAAAAAAAGAGGTTCTAATCTTTGTTTAGGCTAGTTAGCGTATGAAAGGATTCCTCAGAAGAATGTTGAAAGTTCCCTGGACAGCTAACAAGACCAATTAGGAAGTTCTCAAAGAGGCCAACACAAAAAGGGAGCTCCCAAAAGACATCAGAAAGAAACAAACATTTTTCGGGCACATCATGAGAAGAGGGAAGTTGGAATACTTGGTTACAACTGGCAAAATAAAAGGAAAGAGAGATCGAGGACGACAAAGAGAGAAAATAATGGATAGCTTGGTGTCATGTCGTGGAAAACGGTCAACAACAGAACTGATACGATGCACTGTAGATAGAAGATTGCGGAAGGATCTGATCGCCTACGCCAACTGGTATGGCACATGATGATGATGACGATGAGTTACCGTCGCTTCTTATCAAAAGTCGTTCAGAGTCGCAAAACTATTACGACCCTTTTCGTCTCGTCAGACGGTCTAATGGAGGCTATTGTGTATTTTCTTGAGGTTTTGTTTTTATCGAACAGCTTCTCTCGTGGCTAATTATACAAACGTTTGACAAACACACACGGCCACAGAATGAACAGGTCAGGCCCACTGATCCACACGGTTTCCCATCCTTCATCATGGAAAAAAAAGTGCGCAAAACTATAAAGTTGGACAATACCTATGTCAACCTACAACATGATCACCAGGGTTAACGCCCATGAAACAATAGATGATGAGGTTATTTGGTTATGGAAGGCCCCGGTATCACTGCAAACGAATTAAAATCCATAATTTCTCAACCGCCCGTGCCAGTGGAATCATCCGAATTACCAACTCATCTCCCAAACAAAGAAAGGTAACTGTAGTCCCCATCGTAGCAGGCTCAGCACACGCCAAAAGACATAAGGCGAAACCGCGCAGAAAGTGAACACAGTCAACTGATCCCTGTCATACGATATCATCATTCATCGTAACCAATTGGAATATCTAAACATGATCAAAACGGATGAGACACACAGCTCACGGTGTGCACAGAACACTTAACTCAGTAGCTCCTGCAACAAGCCGGACTTATAATATGAGGAAACTGCAACAAGGAACACTTTTAGACATAGCCTTCAATGGTTCCTGCCGCCTATCCACCATATACCGGAAGTTCACGTCCTCCCGAAAATGATGATCGTCATATTGAGAGAAAAAAAATGTATAGCGCTTGACGATGTTAGGACATTGTTCTTTACTCCAACCGAACATATAAACACACAGTCGTCCAGATGCTGAGGTACAGAGACATGTTCATTCTTTCAAATTGAGTTACCCTGCCCATATAGAAGCTTGTCTACCTAGTAGAACGATCTCTGTCTCTTGCCGTTATGGTGCACGTTGTCATACGTTCATCTGTCCATATTTTTTAATGTTATCAGTCCACTTTAGTGTTGGTCTGCCTCTGCCTTGCACCTTCCCATCCAAGATAACATTTAGAAGAGTATTATGTCTCTTCATCATCATCATGTGCCATACCGGTTGACGTAGGCGATAATGCCCTTCCACAATCTTCTAGCCATCGTGCATCTATTCTGTTGTTGACTGTTTTCCATGCCATGACACTAAGCTGATCATTATTTTCTCACTTTGTCGTCCGCGATCTCTCTTTCCCTCTGTTTCGACAGTTTTAACCAAGCATTCCAACTTTCCTCTTCTCATGATGTGCCCGAGAAATGTTGATTGTTTCTTCACATGTTCAAAAATTTCAGTTGTCTTTTTCGAATTAGGTTAGTTAGATCTTATTTCAATATTTAGCTAGTTCCTAGTTTATCTTCTTGTTTTTCTTCTCCTTTCTTATTTCAACTTCAACCTTTGTTATACAACCACATTCCAACGGGTTTTCCTGATATAATATTAATACATAAAAGAAGAAAAGTTATCACTACACAGATGAGACGCATAAGAAGATTAATGAATAATGAGAAGAAAAAACATGATCTTGCTTGCTTGAGTTCGCCCGATGACTAAAGTATTCTAGAGTATTCGTAGACTGTAGAATTCCTCTTCGTCATCCGCCCTTAAAAGGACGTTAAGTGGACGTGTCTGCGTTGTGTTGTGGTTTGCAGTATAACTATTATATTTGCGCCTTTCGGCCCAACACATCCGATTTCAGCACGACATTTGTGAGTGCCAGGTTGTCTTCCCTCTTCGATCCCTACTCGCTTGGCCAGACTAGACAGGTTAATCTGTTACTAGAGGCACCGCGGAGAGGTGGAGCAGGGTCTGGATGGTTCTGGTTCAGATATTAGCAGAGAGTCGATTTTATTCTCTCTCTCTTTCACTCCCTCTCTCTCTCTCCTAATTCTACCTGCAGTTAGAAGAACAGAGTGTGTGTGGACTGGGTCAAAAACGATGACGAATCTAGTAGGTTTTGTTGTTTACGTACACGAAGTAGCTGGTGGTGGTGCTGTCCAGGGATGTCTAATTTTGTCTTCTTCCAAGATTAGAAGAGGAGAAGAAGAAAATTAAGAAAAGAGGAAGAAGGTGACAAGAAAGAAGATGAAGGAGAAGAGAACGAAGCAGATGAAGAGGAAATGGAAGAAGATGATGAAGACGAAGAGGAAGAAAAAGATGAAGTGTGGGAAGAAAATAGGGGCGGAGGGATAATAAGAAAATAGGAAGAAGAGGAAGAATTAGATGAAACAGATGAAGAAGAAAAAGATGTGAAAGAAGAAGAGGAAGTAAAAGAAGAGTAAGCAGGTGAAAAAGATTAAGAGGAAGAAAACGGAGAAAAATGAAGGAAAAATGAGGAAGGAGAATTGGAAAAAGACGAAGAAGACTAAAAAAGAAAAAAGAGAAAGCAGATGATGAATAAGATGAATCAGCAGAAGTAGAAGAAATGGGTGGAGGGAGAAGAAGATGAAATAGATGAAGAAGAAAAGTAAGAAAAATAAAAAGAGGCGCGGGAAGAAGAAGGAAGAAGATGAAGCAGCCAGTGACAATAATGGCTGATAGCGAAATGAATAAATTCTTCTCCTATTGACGGAGATAGTTCTTCGTGAATTCCTTCACTTCACCATCACAAATGAACCACAACTTATCTTCATGACCTAATTTCATTTCGACAACCTGGTCACCTGACTTGAACAAGCCAATGGCTGTAGACCTATGCTTGTTTATTTGGGACAGCACTGAGACTGCATCAGTCCCCAGTGAAACAGTTAATCTTGTAATCTCATGCTGCAAATTAAATCTGCGAAGTTGACAAAACTGCGTTCGTGTAAATTGGTAATACTTTAACTGTCCTGGGACGTAAATAATTCACAAGTAGTTAAAATTATAAGAGCAGAGCGGTAAAATTGAAATTACTGAAGGCAAAAAGAGAGCTCTTAAAAAACATCAGAAAGAAGCAATCAACATTTTTCGGGCACATCATGAGAAGAGGAAAGTTGGAATACTTGGTTACAACTGGCAAAATAAAAGGAAAGATCGCGGACGACAAAGAGAGAAAATACTGGATAGCTTGGTGTCATGGCATGGAAAACAGTCAACAACAGATCTGATACGATGCACTGTAGATAGAAGATTTTTGAGGGACATGATCGCCTACGCCAACCGGTATGGCACATGATGATGATGAAGTCATGCAATCCTCCCGATAGAAATATATGGTTGTGAATCAAGGACAATCTCGCTAAAAAAAAGTACAAAACTGATTCAAAATGTTACAGAAATATCGTTGCGTTACACTGGATAATGAAAAAGAGCAATGAAGACATGTAGAAGTTTGAAACACTGAAAAGAACTGGGCTATAAACACCATTGTTTAAAGGAAATTAAATTGAATACTAAAGCCACGTAATATGACAAGACTGCAGACTGGGCAAGACAATAAAGATAGGCATGGTTCCAGGAAAATGAAACAGGGGTAGACCAAGAAGTAGGTGGTTACAAGACCTCAAAGAGACCTTGAACACGACAACAGAAGTGAAAGATTAAGGTAGAGACAGTTTCTTTCAGACAGATTATAATGAATGCAACGTTCTGTGGGAGATCTTGCTAGAGACAGGATTCTTTCAGACAGGTTATAATGAATGCAACGTTCTGTGGGAGATCTTGCTAGAGACAGGGATTCTTTCAGACCGATTATAATGAATGCAACGTTCTGTGGGAGATCTTGCTAGAGACAGGGATTATTTCAGACAGATTATAATGAATGCAACGTTCTGTGGGAGATCTTGCTAGAGACAGGGATTCTTTCAGACAGATTATAATGAATGCAACGTTCTGTGGGAGATCTTGCTAGAGACAGGGATTCTTTCAGACAGATTATAATGAATGCAACGTTCTGTGAGAGATCTTGCTAGAGACAGGGATTCTTTCAGACAGATTATAATGAATGCAACGTTCTGTGGGAGATCTTGCTAGAGACAGGGATTCTTTCAGACAGATTATAATGAATGCAACGTTCTGTGGGAGATCTTGCTAGAGACAGGGATTCTTTCAGACAGGTTATAATGAATGCAACGTTCTGTGGGAGATCTTGCTAGAGACAGGGATTCTTTCAGACAGATTATAATGAATGCAACGTTCTGTGGGAGATCTTGCTAGAGACAGGGATTCTTTCAGACAGATTATAATGAATGCAACGTTCTGTGGGAGATCTTGCTAGAGACAGGGATTCTTTCAGACAGATTATAATGAATGCAACGTTCTGTGGGAGATCTTGCTAGAGACAGGGATTCTTTCAGACAGATTATAATGAATGCAACGTTCTGTGGGAGATCTTGCTAGAGACAGGGATTCTTTCAGACAGATTATAATGAATGCAACGTTCTGTGGGAGATCTTGCTAGAGACAGGGATTCTTTCAGACAGGTTATAATGAATGCAACGTTCTGTGGGAGATCTTGCTAGAGACAGGGATTCTTTCAGACAGGTTATAATGAATGCAACGTTCTGTGGGAGATCTTGCTAGAGACAGGGATTCTTTCAGACAGGTTATAATGAATGCAACGTTCTGTGGGAGATCTTGCTAGAGACAGGGATTCTTTCAGACAGATTATAATGAATGCAACGTTCTGTGGGAGATCTTGCTAGAGACAGGGATTCTTTCAGACAGGTTATAATGAATGCAACGTTCTGTGGGAGATCTTGCTAGAGACAGGGATTCTTTCAGACAGATTATAATGAATGCAACGTTCTGTGGGAGATCTTGCTAGAGACAGGGATTCTTTCAGACAGGTTATAATGAATGCAACGTTCTGTGGGAGATCTTGCTAGAGACAGGGATTCTTTCAGACAGGTTATAATGAATGCAACGTTCTGTGGGAGATCTTGCTAGAGACAGGGATTCTTTCAGACAGATTATAATGAATGCAACGTTCTGTTGGAGATCTTGCTAGAGACAGGGATTCTTTCAGACAGGTTATAATGAATGCAACGTTCTGTGGGAGATCTTGCTAGAGACAGGGATTCTTTCAGACAGGTTATAATGAATGCAACGTTCTGTGGGAGATCTTGCTAGAGACAGGGATTCTTTCAGACAGGTTATAATGAATGCAACGTTCTGTGGGAGATCTTGCTAGAGACAGGGATTCTTTCAGACAGGTTATAATGAATGCAACGTTCTGTGGGAGATCTTGCTAGAGACAGGGATTCTTTCAGACAGGTTATAATGAATGCAACGTTCTGTGGGAGATCTTGCTAGAGACAGGGATTCTTTCAGACGGGCTGGGGTGAATGCAACGTTCTGTGGGAGATCTTGCTAGAGACAGGGATTCTTTCAGACGGGCTGGGGTGAATGCAACGTTCTGTGGGAGATCTTGCTAGAGACAGGGATTCTTTCAGACGGGCTGGGGTGAATGCAACGTTCTGTGGGAGATCTTGCTAGAGACAGGGATTCTTTCAGACGGGCTGGGGTGAATGCAACGTTCTGTGGGAGATCTTGCTAGAGACAGGGATTCTTTCAGACAGGTTATAATGAATGCAACGTTCTGTGGGAGATCTTGCTAGAGACAGGGATTCTTTCAGACAGGTTATAATGAATGCAACGTTCTGTGGGAGATCTTGCTAGAGACAGGGATTCTTTCAGACGGGCTGAGGTGAATGCAACGTTCTGTGGGAGATCTTGCTAGAGACAGGGATTCTTTCAGACGGGCTGGGGTGAATGCAACGTTCTGTGGGAGATATCGCTAGAGACAGGGATTCTTTCAGACGGGCTAGGGTGAATGCAACGTTCTGTGGGAGATCTTGCTAGAGACAGGGATTCTTTCAGATAGGTTATAATGAATGCAACGTTCTGTGGGAGATCTTGCTAGAGACAGGGATTCTTTCAGACAGGTTATAATGAATGCAACGTTCTGTGGGAGATATGGCTTGAGGCGAATTTTTTTTCAGACGGGCTGTGGTGAATGCAACGTTCTGTGGGAGATATGGCTTGAGACAGGGATTCTTTCAGACGGGCTGGGGTGAATGCAACGTTCTGTGGGAGATCTTGCTAGAGACAGGGATTCTTTCAGACGGGCTGGGGTGAATGCAACGTTCTGTGGGAGATCTTGCTAGAGACAGGGATTCTTTCAGACGGGCTGGGGTGAATGCAACGTTCTGTGGGAGATCTTGCTAGAGACAGGGATTCTTTCAGACAGGTTATAATGAATGCAACGTTCTGTGGGAGATCTTGCTAGAGACAGGGATTCTTTCAGACAGGTTATAATGAATGCAACGTTCTGTGGGAGATCTTGCTAGAGACAGGGATTCTTTCAGACGGGCTGGGGTGAATGCAACGTTCTGTGGGAGATCTTGCTAGAGACAGGGATTCTTTCAGACGGGCTGGGGTGAATGCAACGTTCTGTGGGAGATATCGCTAGAGACAGGGATTCTTTCAGACGGGCCGTTATGAACGAGCCTTTAAAAGGCGTTGCGAGAACGCCAAACTGAATACCCGACCACGAAAAAGATGCATTGGTGGAATATTAGACACAATAGGAAACGTAGAAGCAACAGAGGCCAAAAGAAAAGTGAAAAGACCGCAAACAATATCTCACCTCGACGCTGAAAGGTCAATGAGGAAGGAGAGAAGAATATATCAGATGTGAAGATATCCCAGCTTGCTGACAAAGCTCTGTCCACTGAGAAGGCACACCCCGGAACACAAACCACTGCTGCCTGGGTAGTTACCATCGGGAGAAGGAAAGACTATGGGAAAACACCCAGACAGAAACCACGGGCAGGGTGGGCCCAACAGAACTGGGCGGTATCCGCCCTATGAGAAAGACAACTCCTACGTCGATCCAGCCTGTCAGAGATGGAGTGTGTCATCCACGGCGCGGGTTTAGGGGAGAAATCAGGACACACAAGCATGTACGAGACCTGACAATGTGACTAGCTCATCGTGTGTCATGTTGTTGTCCTTACCCCTCCATATACCAGACCTGACAATGTGACTAGCTCATCGTGTGTCATGTTGTTGTCCTTACCCCTCCATATACCAGACCTGACAATGTGACTAGCTCATCGTGTGTCATGTTGTTGTCCTTACCCCTCCATATACCAGACCTGGCTATGTGACCGGCTCATCACGTGTTATATTGTTGTCCTTACCCCTCCATTGCCAGACATGACTATGTGACGAGCTCATCACGTGTTATATTGTTGTCCTTACCCTTCCATTACCAGACCTGGCTATGTGACCGGCTCATCACGTGTTATATTGTTGTCCTTACCCCTCCATTGCCAGACATGACTATGTGACGAGCTCATCACGTGTTATATTGTTGTCCTTACCCTTCCATTACCAGACCTGACTATGTGACCAGCTCATCACGTGTTATATTGTTGTCCTTACCCCTCCATTGCCAGACATGACTATGTGACGAGCTCATCACGTGTTATATTGTTGTCCTTACCCCTCCATTGCCAGACATGACTATGTGACCAGCTCATCACGTGTTATATTGTTGTCCTTACCCCTCCTTATACCAGACCTGACTATGTGACCGGCTCATCGCGTGTTATATTGTTGTCCTTACCCCTCCTTATACCAGACCTGACTATGTGACCGGCTCATCACGTGTTATATTGTTGTCCTTACCCCTCCTTATACCAGACCTGACTATGTGACCGGCTCATCGCGTGTTATATTGTTGTCCTTACCCCTCCTTATACCAGACCTGACTATGTGACCAGCTCATCACGTGTTATATTGTTGTCCTTACCCCTCCATTACCAGACCTGACTATGTGACCAGCTCATCACGTGTTATATTGTTGTCCTTACCCCTCCTTATACCAGACCTGACTATGTGACCGGCTCATCGCGTGTCACGTTGTTGTCCTTACCTCTCCATATACCAGACCTGACTATGTGACCAGCTCATCGTGTGTCATATTGTTGTCCTTACCCCTCCATCATGAAACAGGACAGAGAATCAAGATCGCATGATCACAAGACTTGAACACTGGCGAAGAAGAAGCTGTAAACAACAAAACAGCGCAAATATGGCGTTTTAACGCCCTATCTAGGGCGACGACGGTGAGGCGTAAAGTCGCACCGAGAGAATGGTGAAGAAGAAATAACTTCAATAACAATAACGGACTAATGAGGACATCATTGGACACCTCAAACATCAAGAACGTACAATAGTAATAAGGCGCATACGCAGGCACACACTCACACATACGCCCGTAGAATCAATGATTGAACGAAACCATCATATTTCCTTTGTCCGCGTCTAGTTTCTTTCGTCCGTGTGGCAACTGGAGACATGACCACGTTGAGATGAGACAAGAATAGTATTACTGTCACGTTCATGTGGCAACCGGGGCCCTGACCACGGTCAGGTGAGACAAGAATAGTACTACTGTCACGTTCATATGGCTACCGGGGGCCTAACCCCGGTGAGGTGAGACAAGAACAGAGCCACTGTCACCTGTCACGACCCATGGCTACCGGGGGCCTGACCCCGGTGAGGTGAGACAAGAACAGAGCCACTGTCACCTGTCACGACCCATGGCTACCGGGGGCCTGACCCCGGTGAGGTGAGACAAGAACAGAGCCACTGTCACCTGTCACGACCCATGGCTACCGGGGGCCTGACCCCGGTGAGGTGAGACAAGAACAGAGCCACTGTCACCTGTCACGACCCGTGGCTACCGGGGGCCTGACCCCGGTGAGGTGAGACAAGAACAGAGCCACTGTCACCTGTCACGACCCGTGGCTACAGGGGGCCTGACCCCGGTGAGGTGAGACAATAACAGAGCCACTGTCACCTGTCACGACCCGTGGCTACCGGGGCCTGACCCCGGTGAGGTGAGACAAGAACATAGCCACTGTCACCTGACACGACCCGTGGCTACCGGGGGCCTGACCCCGATGAGGTGAGACAAGAACAGAGCCACTGTCACCTGTCACGACCCGTGGCTACCGAGGCCTGACCCCAGTGAGGTGAGACAAGAACAGAGCCACTGTCACCTGTCACGACCCGTGGCTACCGGGGCCTGACCCCGATGAGGTGAGACAAGAACAGAACCACTCTCACCTGTCACGACCCGTGGCTACCTGGGCCTGACCCCAGTGAGGTGAGACAAGAACAGAACCACTCTCACCTGTCACGACCCGTGGCTACCTGGGCCTGACCCCAGTGAGGTGAGACAAGAACAGAGCCACTGTCACCTGTCACGACCCGTGGCTACCGGGGGCCTGACCCCGGTGAGGTGAGACAAGAACAGAGCCACTGTCACCTGTCACGACCCGTGGCTACAGGGGGCCTGACCCCGGTGAGGTGAGACAATAACAGAGCCACTGTCACCTGTCACGACCCGTGGCTACCGGGGCCTGACCCCGGTGAGGTGAGACAAGAACATAGCCACTGTCACCTGACACGACCCGTGGCTACCGGGGGCCTGACCCCGATGAGGTGAGACAAGAACAGAGCCACTGTCACCTGTCACGACCCGTGGCTACCGAGGCCTGACCCCAGTGAGGTGAGACAAGAACAGAGCCACTGTCACCTGTCACGACCCGTGGCTACCGGGGCCTGACCCCGATGAGGTGAGACAAGAACAGAACCACTCTCACCTGTCACGACCCGTGGCTACCTGGGCCTGACCCCAGTGAGGTGAGACAAGAACAGAACCACTCTCACCTGTCACGACCCGTGGCTACCTGGGCCTGACCCCAGTGAGGTGAGACAAGAACAGAGCCACTGTCACCTGTCACGACCCATGGCTACCGGGGGCCTGACCCCGGTGAGGTGAGACAAGAACAGAACCACTCTCACCTGTCACACATGTTGTAAGTGGCGACTAAGGATGGTTTTCAAGGTCTTCGCTGGTGCTACACAATTCGCGCTTCTGAGTTGAACCATCTTCAGTACATTCGCTAGCTCGCGACAGGCGTGCTGCATAAGGGTAAACGTGCTGAGGAGGGTATCTGAGCAATATGAAGTTATCCGTTATGCAAAGCAGATGAGCTGTTGAGTAAATGAAAGGAAACTCCTGGCTAGCTCTTTTATATTGAAAAGTCCAGTTAGTTACGTGCTACCATGGCAATAGCTATATTGACAGGAAACCTCATATTCTAATCATCATGTGCCATACCGGTTGACGTAGAGGGCTATGTTCCTCCACAATCTTAATTGCACAGTACATCGTATCCATTCTGCTGCTGACTGTTATACCCTGCCATGACACCAAGTTATATAGTATTTTCTCAAATTTTAGTCCATGATCTCTCTTTCCTTTTATTTTGCCAGTTGTGACCAAGTATAATAGCTTTCCTCTTCTCATGATGTGCCCGAAAAATGTTGATTATTTCATTCTGATTGGTTCTTTTTTGGTTCTTTGGTTATGGAAGGCCCCTGAAGAAGGTAGCTGTAGTCCCCATCATAGCAGTCTCAGCACACGCCAAAAGACATAAGGCGAAACCGCACAGAAAGTGAACACAGCCAACTGTTCCCTGTGATATGATATCATCATTCATCGTAAACAATTGGAATATCGAAACATGATCAAAACGGATGAGACACGCAGCTCACGGTGTGCACAGAGCACTTAACTCAGTAGCTCCTGCAACAAGCCGGACTTGGAATATGAGGAAACTGCAACAAGAAATACTTTTCATACATAGCCTTCAATGATTCATGCCGCCTATCCACCACATTGACTGGAAGTTTACGTCCTCCTGAAAGTGATGATCGTCATATTTTTATAAATGTATAACGCTTGATGATGTTAGGACATCGTTTTTGACTCCAATTCCGTACATATAAAACACAGACGTCGGATTATCCCCGTCGCACATCAAACAACAGACCGTAAGATTAGTGATAATAAATATAATGTTGTAATTTACATACATATTCATACAGACATAAAGATGATGTTATAATTTACATACATATTCATACCGACATAAACATGATGTTGTAATTTACATACATATTCATACCGACATAAACATGATGTTGTAATTTACATACATATTCATACCGACCTAGAAACATCTTTGTGATGTTTTTTAGTTGCTCCCTGTTTTTTGAGTTGGCCTCTTTGAGAGGCCATTTTAGCAACATCTTAACAAAGGTTAGCGTAACATAAGCACACAGGTACGGAACATCTAAATATGCCAGAAGTGGCCAATAAATTATTTCCAAGCCCATTCCTTGAAATATTCTCCACCTGTGTAGATTTGTTTGTCTTTTGTTAAATATTGGACATAACATTTATTATTTAATTGACTCCAACATGGTACGGCTTATCACGTAATTTGGTGAGACGTTTTCAACTTCAGACCCCCCAAAAAAAAAAAAAATAGACCCAAGGACTTATAATCGAGGACGATGTATTTTGGTCGATAAACACGTAGACCTGAGCCTGGGGCCTTGTGTGACGACTGGTTTTAACCAGATAGGACAAGTCAGAGCCAGTGATAATAAACATCATGTTGTAATTTACATACACATTCATATCGACCTAGATTTTCTTGTTACTTCTTGGGGGTGGGGGCTGGTTACCAGTGTCCCGTAACATTGAGTGGGGTATAGAATGTAACTTTAGAATTGAAGATATTATTTTACATATCTGTGTATGGTATTGTGATATATTTCTCTGTCCATGTTTACGACTTCTATTGACACGGCCACAAGAGGAAAATACGCAGTGAATGCGTACAATCTACGCACTAAGTTAAAAATGTTAACGCATTTAAGTATTCCAATGAATATGTATACAAAGACAAATATGTACAATAATAACATCAGAAGGAAGATTCGCTACATAAAAAAAAAATAGAACAGCTCAGGACAAAATAGCATTTCATAAATTTTTAAAGCGTCTTATGCAACAAATCTATGTCACTAGAAGTGAGAAAGATAAATGCCATTTTTTGGGCATGTTAAAAGACAAAACTGCCTAATAAAGTAATATTGGAAGGGAAAATACAAGGTAAAAGAGGCAGAGACAGACTAAGACTTACACGGACGAGTGACATCAAAAGATGGATAAGTCAACCTATGACAATCTTCACCATCAAAGCAAGAGACAGAGTGGAATGGCGCTCGATAGTAGTTAACCTTCGATGCGGAGACGGCACTCAATGATGGTGATGAGAAGTGAGAAAGAGAGTTCAGCGGTGATATAGAAGGGAACAGGCGAATAATTGCAATGCTGCGGTAAAGCTGGTAGCAAGAAGCCAGTGGTGGGAAGTGTTAAACACTCCAAGGTATGGTGACAGCTTTACAAGGAAGGAACAAGACACAATACTGACGTTTCGGCCTGTGGCCTTCTTCAGAATACAAGGACAACGATA
Organism: Megaustenia siamemsis; assembly: GCA_032433765.1. Lineage (NCBI taxonomy): Eukaryota > Metazoa > Mollusca > Gastropoda > Stylommatophora > Ariophantidae > Megaustenia > Megaustenia siamemsis. Next base: position 13,681,772 of record JAVIAB010000091.1, on the reverse strand, counting down.
ACAAACGATGAAGCACAATTATCTATAACTACATGTTAGATGATCAGGTGAATGGAGAGGTGGACAGAAAAGAAGAGAAGAAAGTAGGATGTGCAATAAGAAAGGAGGCTACATGAGGGGAGGTAGGATGAAAGTCAAGATTTTCTATTCTACACATCTTGACTCTCACCCCATTCACCTGATCATCTAACATGTAGTTATAGATAATTGTGCTTAATCGTTTGTTGTCGTCCTTATATTCTGAAGAAGGCCACAGGCCGAAACGTCAGTATTGTGTCTTGTTCTATCCTTGTAAAGCTGTCACCATAAAATGGAGTGTTTAACACTCCCCTCCACTGGTTTCTTCAGTGATATAGAACCTAGCAACATATAGTAAATTATGGACGGAACACATGAAAAGACGATTAGACGCCTCAGAGATTAGGTTTCTCCAAAGAATGTCGAGAGTTCCCCTGGACAGCTAAAAGACCAACGAGGACGTTCTCAAAGAGGCCAACATAATAATGGAGCTCCTAAGAAACATCAGAAAGAAACATTTTCTCCACATTATAAGACTCTATTTTTTCTGACGGTTTGTCTGTCTATTTGTCCTCCGCAATAGTGAACTATACATTTATGTCTGTCTCTCTGTCTGTCTCTCTGTCTGTTTATTCGCTCTACATTAGGAAACTTGTTATTCTGTTTTTCAGTCTATGTATTTTTTGCCTACATTATAAGACTCTATTTTTCTGTCGTTTTGTCTGTCTATTTGTCCTCTGCAATAGGGAACTCTACATGTCTGTCTGTCTCTGTGGATGTGGGTCTTGTAAATTATGAACAATGTCATTTCTGTCATTAGTTGACAAACAAGGAATTGAAGTCAACGGTCACAACGTAAACAATCTGCGATTTGCGGATGACACAGTCTTAATAGCAGATACGAAAAATGAACTACAAGAAATGATAGACATAATAGATGAGGAATGCAACAAGTAAGATATCAGTATGAATAGTAAGAACACGGAAGTAATGGTCATATGGAAGAAACAATCATCACCGACATGAAACATAAAAATAAACAGGACAAATCTGAAACAAGTGCAACGTTTCAACATACTTGGGCACAATAATACCATCAGATGGAAGATGTACAACAGAAATAAAAAGCAGAATAGCTCAGGCCAAAATAGCTTTTTTCAAAATTAAAAACGTCTTATGTAACAAGTCTATGTCAATAGAAATGAGAAAGAGAGTTTATAAGTGCTTTATAGGGCAAATTTTGACCTATGGAAGCGAATCAAGGACAGCAGACAAACAAATGAAACGACAATTAAAGACCACAGATGGAGATTCTCAGAAGAATGTTCAAAGTTTCTTGGAGAGCTAAAAAAAACATTCTCAATAAGGCCAACACAAGAAGGGAGCTCCTAAAGATCATCACAAGAAAACAATCAACATTTTTCGGGAACATCATGAGAAGAGGAAAGTTGGAATACTTGGTTACAATTGGCAAAATACAGGGAAAGAGAGTTCGCGGACGACAAAGAGAGAAGACACTAGATAACTTGATGTCAGTAATGGAAAACCGTCAACAACAGAACTGATACGATGAACTGTGGATAGAAAGTTGTGGAAGGGCATGATCGCCTACGCCAAACAGTATGGGACATGACCATAATGAGAAGTGAAGGCTGGACTGATGCCATCATTTGTTTGTGAGAAGTGAAGTCTTGACTGATGTCATCTTTTGTTTGTGAGAAGTGAAGGCTTGACTGATGTCATCTTTTGTTTGTGAGAAGTGAAGGCTTGACTGATGTCATCTTTTGTTTGTGAGATATGAAGGCTCGACTGATGCCATCTTTTGTTTGTGAGAAATGAAGGCTTGACTGATGCCATATTTTGTTTGTGAGAAGTGAAGGCTCGACTGATGCCATCTTTTGTTTGTGAGAAGTGAAGGCTCAACTGATGCCATTTTTTGTTTGTGAGATGTGAAGGCTTGACTGATGCCATCTTTTGTTTGTGAGATGTGAAGGCTTGACTGATGCCATCTTTTGTTTGTGAGAAGTGAAGGCTGGACTGATGCCATCTTTTGTTTGTGACAAGTGAAGTCTTGACTGATGTCATCTTTTGTTTGTGAGAAGTGAAGGCTTGACTGATGTCATCTTTTGTTTGTGAGATGTGAAGGCTCTACTGATGCCATCTTTTGTTTGTGAGAAGTGAAGGCTTGACATATGTCATCTATTGTTTGTGAGAAGTGAAGGCTCGACTGATGCCATCTTTTGTTTGTGAGAAGTGAAGGCTCAACTGATGCCATATTTTGTTTGTGAGAAGTGAAGGCTTGGCATATGTCATCTATTGTTTGTGAGAAGTGAAGGATCGACTGATACCATCTTTTGTTTGTGAGAAGTGAAGGCTCAACTGATGCCATCTTTTGTTTGTGAGAAGTGAAGGCTCGACATATGTCATCTATTGTTTGTGAGAAGTGAAGGCTCGACTGATGCCATCATTTGTTTGTGAGAAGTGAAGGCTTGACTGATGCCATCTATTGTTTGTGAGAAGTGAAGGCTTGACTGATGCCATATTTTGTTTGTGAGAAGTGAAGTCTTGACTGATGCCATCTTTTGTTTGTGAGAAATGAAGGCTCGACTAATGCCATCTTTTGTTTGTGAGAAGTGAAGGCTGGACTAATGTCATCTAAGAATGCAATAGGAAGAAGTGAGAAGATAATATCAAGGAGGAGATAGGTCTTAGTTTCGCCTGCTCTTCAGGAATTGCATCGGTGACAGTCGAAGGTTGCTGGTTGCAGATGTCCGTGTCTCAACGACCACCAACGGTTGAGAAACAAGTACCAACATACATGTACTAATACAAACACACATATATATGTGCTAAAATATGCAATTTGCATGCGTGTGTGCAGGGCGGACATGGGTACTTCAAGGAGAAAATCGAAACACCTATGAGTTCGCCCGGAGTGCAAAGATGATGATCCTAACATAACGTAAAATGCGTAGAAACAAATAAAAACATATATTAATATATGTATAGGACAACACTATATAGAGCTACAAGACAACACTAATATACACGTATAGGACAGCACTACACGGAGGTACTTGATAACACTATATAGAGGTATAGGACAGCAGTACATAGAGGTACATGACAACACTCACATACAAGTATTGGACAACAATCACATAGAGGTACAGGACAACACTCACAAATAGGTAAAGGACAACACTACGTACATACAAGTATAGGACAACACTACATAGAGGCACAGGACAACACTCACATAGAAGTATAGGACAACACTTACATACAAGTATAGGACAACACTACATGGAGGTACATGACAACACTCACTAACAAGTAAAGGACAACAATCACATAGATATACCGGAGGACAACACTACATACAAGTATAGGACAACACTACATAGAGGTACATGACAACACTCGAATACAACCAAAAGACAACACTCACATACAAGATCGTAGCACACGGAGAACACAAATATTTAAAAAAAAAACGGTACAGCAACGGAGTTCGTGCACCTTGTCCAGGATTCTCATCGGATTTTCTCGAGATCCTAGAAGGGGGATATCGGAGTACCCATAGAGTCGCCCGGTGTGAGTGATGATGCTGGCTTGCTTGCATTAACCCGATGAATAAAGAAGTACACCTCTTCGTCATCCGCCCTTAAAAGGACGTTAAGTGGCGTTTCTGCGTTGTGTTGTGGTTTGCAATATAACCGTGGTATTGCGCCTTTCGGCCCAACACATCCGACTTCAGTACGACATTTTTGAGAACCGGGTTGTCTTCCCTCTTCAATCCCTACTTGCTTAATCAGACTAGACAGGTTAGTCACCGTGGAGGCATCACGTAGAGGTGGAGTAAGGTCTGGAATGTGCTGGTTCACCGATCCTGACACTAGCCATCAACTGTGGGTTACTGACACCTTCCAGCTCTACTGCTGTGAGGTGCGTCTTCGCCTCCTGCAGTGATGACGATCCTAGCAAAGAAAGAAAGAAAGAAACAAACAAACAAAGAAACAAACAAATACAATTTAACGAGCCAGCAATCAAAACAAACTTCAAACGTAAGCATGTAAGTGCCACAGAAACACACTCTAGCAAATGGAAATCATACGTTTAATGTTCATATGTGGAAACTGTATATTTTAGAAAGGTTTAAAATGAACAATTATGAAATAAATACATTCATTAATCTGAGCGTGTTAACTCCGACTTTGACCAAAAAATCTCTCAATTAAAAAAAAAATATATACATAATTTAATAAGAATAGAAAAAATATACAGAAATGAGAAATGAGAAAATGATCTCATTGCAGATGGAGAGATAATAGTAGAATGACTGAGGCATGACTTTATTTGACTTATGACTGTGTGTATGTATGTATGTATGTGTGTGTGTGTGTACTATATTCATCAAAAGTACCCCCGTCACGCCAAGTGGCGTATAGGGAATATGGTGTTAGTGACCATAAATTTGGCAGACCCTCGGCACATGGTTTTTGGGGTAATGTGGTCGGTATTACGCCTGTGCCGCTTTACTTTCCGAGAAAAAAATCTGGTACCCATTTAAGATTGGGTGAACCCGGAAGCCGTCGGTTGGGATCGAACCCTACCTCTTGTCCTTTGTAGTCCAGTTCACTAACCACTGATCTATCGCGGCTCCCTTGACTATATTCATATTTAATTTATATTGGTCTGTTTCTTCCTCTTTTTTTTTTTGTGAAAATATGTATTAACGGTAGAACGGCCCAGCGTTGTGCTGAACTCATGAATGCTTCAGGGTTTTTGCGTTCGCCAGCTTTCACCTCTGACGAAGTCCCTAGAGACTAGGAACTGAATTTTGCGTGTTAATCCGTTTTTCCCTGGCAGCCGTGTTCACAGGGGTCCCTCGCCGCACAGGCAGATAACTCCCTCTTCGGAGGTACTCATATTTTTCCCGTCCATAAGTAATTAACGTTTCATGCCGGACCTCGCTGCTGAGACCAGGGGTGGTTGCCGCAGAGAGAAATCACAAATAAGATGTCCAACTGGTGCAGCCGGGATTTGAACTCACAACCTCTCTGTCTCGAGGCCGCCGTCTTGCCTCGAGACCAACCAGTCCCCAGACACCCTACAGAAACAATGACAAGATGGTGACTCGTTGCTCTTATATTACCCCTAACAAAACAGACCGTTGATAAAAGATATTGGAACAGACCTTACAATGACGTCTTAAAGCAGAATAACATTTCATTGGTGTGGGGAATCACTTAAAAGTGGTTATGATTACAATTTGACAGTAACGGAGAACAATAAAAACAACGGTCCAACGTTTCAGTCAAAAACGCCTTCTGCAGGGACACAAACAATCCACATACATACAAACATATTTATGACTTTCTCAACATTCACACCAGTCATGTATTAACTATCATCCTTCGTATTTTCAAAGATGTTTTTTCTTCATTCAAATTAACGAATAATTAAATTAACAAATCAGGCATTAGGAAGTAATTATAAATATCACTTTAACTTATTTAAATAATCTACACACAGCACAAAACAAAGTAAATACATGTTATGAACAATAAATGTTATTATAAAACAGTAAATTTAAAATGGAGTAAATATGAATGTAAATACTCATAAACATACTTTTGAAAAAAAAAATGCAAAGAACCAAACAATGTAATTAAAAATGTAGTTGACTGAAACCCGCAAAGTAAGAAAAAAGTGGATTGAGAAAATCTAATGAACAATATTATAGTCGATGTATATATACAAGATGATTTTTGAGGGGTTGTGTAAAGGGGTTGTATAAAGGTGTTGCGTAAAGATGTGTAAAAGTGATGTGTAAACGAGTTGTGTAAAGGTGTTGTGCAAAAGTATTGTGTAAATGAGTTGCTTAGAGATTGTGTAGGGGTTGTATAAAGGTGTTGTGTAAAGATGTATTTTTATAGTATAAAAGTGATGTGTAAACGAGTTGTGTAAAGGTGTTGTGTATAGGTGTTGTGTAAAGGTGTTGTGCAAAGGTATTGTGTTAATGAGTTGATTAGAGATTGCGTAAAGGGGTTGTATAAAGGCGCTGTGTAAAGGTGTTGAGTAAAGGGATTGTTTGAAGGAATTGTGTAAACGGGGTGTGTAAGGGTGTTGTGTAAAGGGGTTGTGTAAAGGGACTGTGTAAAGAGATTGTGTAAAGGTAGTGTGTGAAGGGGTTATTTAAAGAGCTTGTGTGAAAGGGTTGTTTAAAGCGGTTGTGTAAAGAGTGTCGTGTAAAAATGTTGTGTGAAGGGGTTGTGTTAAGGTGTTGTGTAAAGAGGTTATGTAAACGAGAGGAATTAATGAATGGAAAGCAGTGGCTTCAGCTCTGTCGAGAGCTGGACAGATACAATGAAATAATAACAATGAATTCAGATAAGTTTTGATATTTCATACATTTCAATTGTAAATACACGCCATGCAGAAAAATAGTATAAATAATTATTAAGCATGGTTCAGGTAAGTATGTACATGTCATCAGTATATAATAACAGATTTGACTTCATCATATATTGTTAAACACCGGGTGAAAGAAGCAGGGGTAGACAAAGTCTCAAGTTGGCTGGTAACATTGAGATTTGGACTTGAGGGATCAATCACAGAATGTGTCATAAGGATACTAGAATGTGGCATCAGGATACTAGAATGTGTTATAAGGATACTAGAATGTGGCATCAGGATACTAGAATGTGGCATCAGGATACTAGAATGTGGCATCAGGATACTAGAATGTGGCATCAGGATACTAGAATGTGTTATGATGATACTAGAATGTGTCATCAGGATACTAGAACGTGTCGCCAGGATACTAGAATATGTTATCAGGATACTAGAATGTGTTATCATGATACTAGAATGTGTTATGATGATACTAGAATGTGGCATCAGGACACTAGAATGTGTTATCAGGATACTAGAATGTGTTATGGTGATACTAGAATGTGTCATCAGGATACTAGAATGTGTTATCAGGATACTAGAATGTGTTATCATGATACTAGAATGTTTCATCAGGATACTATAGTTCGCTTCAGATTTTTTGCCTCACTTCAAAAAACCACAGCTCAGCAACCATTTGTGCTACAGTGCTGATATTTTGCATGTAACCTACTGAATCTCATAACGTAATAGAAAAAATAAATTCATTGCAAACAAACTGCTGGTTTTTCTTGTGCGCTTGCTTACCAGGAGGATAAAAGTATGATTAAACTTGGGCACATTTGAATCAAAATTTAAGAGTATTTACCCCTTCCATATCACTTCAAGAATGATTTAAACATCTTCATTTGGGAATTTCCTTTATATGTTGGTGGGTAAAGGCACCGGTTTACACTATTGAATTGCAAATGTCAGATTTTTGTCAATATTTGCACATATGTGTAGCAAATTTCTCTTATATTCGGTGCGCAATTCTGGTTTTGCACTTACTGGATTAAAATTGTCAACTTTTTGTATCACGTCATTAGTATAACGTCACCAAAAATACAAAATCAAATTATTTACATAGGCGTGTTTTGTGAGTTGTGCCCTTAACAATGAGTTTAAAGTTGAAATTTGTTACTGAACAAAATATTACAAAGAAATTATATTTATATTTTTGTAGAGAGGCAAAACGAGGGAGTCTATATCACAGCATATCAAATCCTGAAAAGAGAACGATGCACGTGTTAGGTTTAAGTAAACGGTCGTTTCATAGATCAGTGAAAAATGTTCAATGTGAATGTTCAAGGAAAGAAAGAAGTCGAGGAAGAAAACATTTGTTAGACAGTTTTGACAGAGAACTTGTCCGCAGAGAGATTTGTAAAATGTTTGACTTAGGGGAAGAAGTTACCATAAGGAAACTTAAGATTTGGCTTAAAAAGAACACCAGTATTGATGTATCAAAAACTACACTATGGAGAAGTGTGCGGAGTTTAGGCTTCACTTTTAGAAAATATTCTTGTGGAAGAAACATCATTTGCGAGAAACCTCATTTAGTAGCTGCAAGAAGCAAATATTTACGTGAAGTTAGACAAATGCGTAATGAAGATTATGACATTGTGTACTTGGACGAAACATGGATTAATGCCCACCACACAAATGAAAAAGAATGGCAGTCATTAGATGGGACTATTAAAAGGTATGTACCTAGCAGCAAAGGAAAGCGCCTTATAGTGCACATGCTGGGAGCAAAAATAATGGCCTGGTGGAGAATGCTGAACTTGTTTTTATTGCAAAGTCAACTGATAACCAGGATTATCATTCAGAGATGAACAGTCATATGTTCAGAGATTGGATTAAAGACACTCTTTTGCCTTTATTAGATCGACCATCTTGTTTGATCATGGATAATGCATCTTACCATAACAAAGTGGCACAAGAAGATAAAGTTCCAACATCATCAAGCACTAAAGCTGAAATAAAGACATGGCTGACAAGGGAACAAATACCATTTAACGATATGTATCTCAAGCCTGAATTACTTTCACTTGTAAAACAGATACAACGGCCAAAGATATTTCAAATAGATAAATTAATTGAAGAACATGGTCATAGATGTTTGAGGCTGCCTCCATATCACTCACACCTAAATCCTATTGAATTAGTTTGGGCAAAGATCAAAGGGCAAGTAGCATCCGAAAATAAAACTTTCAAATTATCTGATGTTAAAGAGCTTACCAATGTTGCTATTTCAAACATAGACAAAGATTATTGGGCTAGTTGTGAAGACCATGTTATGGTTGAGGAAGATAAGTATTGGAGAAACGATGGTCTGTGGGTTATTCAACCAAAAATGGTAATACGTCTATTAGATTCGGCAGATTCTGAATAAAACTCATTTGTTTGAACTTACTGAAGTGACTTTGTTGGAGTTGGAAACTCTGGATACGGACCACTTCAGGAACTGTTTTTTTAGTGAGTTGACGATGTATTCTGTGTTCTTAAAATAAATAATTTCTATTCGGTGAATGTTCGGCCTATTTTGATTTGATTCAATATTAGTTGTATAATTAAAAGAGCCCAATCCAAATGGGTAGCATGTTGTGAAAAAGTGCAATTGTGGCGGTTTATTCCCCTATACACCTTCAGGCATGACAGGAACACTTACTTACTTACTCTCTTATTATAAAGTAATAATGTCCCTTATATAAAAATAAAAGTTACGCCTTTTCCTCTAAAAAGTGTAAAAGATCTTCATTTACCGTACATTCTGTTTTTTGTGTCAAAATAAATACAAATATGAAGGAGATCAAAGGAAGTTGCCGCTTTGAGGAAACGGTAACACATACGATAATTTAAATGATAAATTCGTTACGTCATTGAAAATCTAAGGTCGCATGCAAACAATCATGGTATTCTATCAGACGGTTTTCGAGATATTACTGGAATTAGGGAGGCAAACAATCTGAAACAGACTATAGAATACGCCATCAGGACACCTATAATATGATACTAGGATTCTAGAATATTCGACCAGGATGCTAGAATATGTCATCGGAATATTAGAACGTGCCACCAGGATACCAGAATGTGTCATCAAAACACAGGGATTTGCCATCAGGATAAATGATGGACCATCATAACACTAGAATGTGCAATCAGGGCGCAGTATTTAGTAAGTGAAATGATGCTGAAAAGTAGTTATTGCTCGACGTGAACATGCCACGTTAAAGTCTTACAGTGGCGTATCTCTAAATGTTAGCTATTGTCGATGAGAAACAGTTTGTTATTGTTTATCATCATCATCATCGAGTGCCGTCTCCGCAACGAAGGTTGGCTACCATGGAGCGCCATTCTGCTCTGCCTCTTGCTTTGATGGTGCAGGTTGTCATAGGCTGGTTTGTCCATATTTTGATGTTACTCGTCCATGTTAGTCTTGGTCTGCCTCTTTTACCTTGTATTTTCCCCTCCTGGATTACTTTTAGTAGGGTGTTGTGTCTTTTAACATGGCCTAAAAATCGCATTTGTCTTGTTTGCATTGTGTTTAGTAGTTCTCTTTTCATTATTAGCTGTTTTAAGACTTCATCGTTTGTTTTCTTTTCCTTCCATCCAATTCTACATATTCTTCTATATATCCATATTGCAAAGGCTTCAATTCTCTGTTCTGTTTTCTTGTCTAATGTCCATGCTTCTGCACCATATAGAAATGTTGAGAAGACATAACATTTTGCTATTCTTAATTTTAGCCCTGGTGTTATTTGTTTTGATGTTAGTATGTTCTTCATGACATTAAAATTACTTTTTGTTCTCGTTGTTATTGTACTGATATCTTGGCGTTAAGCTTGCTACTGTCATAAATTTGGCGGTTGCCTGAAACTCAATTTCGGCTCCACTCAGCATTATTGCATTATTGGAAGAAGATGTAACATTTTGCTATTCTTAGTTTTAGCCCTGGTGTTATTTGTTTTGATGTTAGTATGTTCTTCATGACATTAAAATTACTTTTTGCCATTCCTATTCTTTTGTGCATTTGTACACTATGCCGTAGGCATAGACATAGATTGTCTAATGGCGCCCACAAAGCATTTTTATGCTGCAGAATACGCGTGGAGTGTGGTAGGAAATGGACTAAGGAATAGATATCTGGCGAGCCACGAAGGGGCGCCAATATTGAATCTCTGTAATGTAGAATAAAAGAACTTCGAGATATTATACTCATCATCCTCATCATCATCATCATCAAGTACCGGGCCTGCTGGCGTAGGTGATCATGTCACTCCACAACTTTCGATCTCGATAGTTATTTATCATTTCTGTTGTTGACCTTCTGCCAAGCCATTCTCTTAAGCTGTCTTGTATCTTTTCTCTTTGCTTCCCTCTATCTCTTCGTCCCTCAATTTTCCCAGTTGTTACAATATATTCCAGTTGTTCTCTTCTCATTACATGGCCAAAAAATGATGATTGTTTCTTCCTAATATTGGAAATTAGCCCTCTTTTTGCTTTGACCTCTTTCTGAACATCATTACTCTTCTTAGCTGTTTATGGTACTCTCAACATTCTTCTGTAAAACCACATTTCTACAGACTCCAGTGAATTTCTTGTCTGTTGTCCTATTGTCCATGATTCACATCCATATGTTAAGACTGGCTCTACATAACATTTAAGAACTCTTTTTCTTGTTTCTATTGTCAAAAATGGATTGCATAGTACCTTCCTCATTTTTTGGAAAGCTACTTTTGCCTGAGCCATTCTGCGTCTCACCTCTTTTGTACATATTCCGTCTTAGGTTAACAAAGTTCCCAAATATTTAAATTCATTTACCTGTTTTAATATTGTTCCACTTGTCTTTGTTGTGTATTTAGGTGATGTCTTTTTCATTGTTGTTATGTAATATTAAATTACCGTTGATATAAAAAGGATGCTCATATTAGATCTGGGGGCGGGGCGACAATAATTTATTGAAAAAGATACATTGTTTTTTGGACTATCTGTAGATACAAGTAGATTTGTTTGTAATTACTAAACATATGGTAAATGTAGCTACATATAAACAGTGTATGTGTTTCACAAACATAGCTACACTCACCGTCTCTTAAATAAATATAAATATAAAAATTGTGTTTAATATACATAACTGTAAACAGAATATATTTAAGATATAGTTGTACAACCAGCCTATGCCACTGTACACTCGACAATATGACTACAAAACATGTTCTATAGGATTGCCCCCAGTACACAGACCTGAGAAGAGCAATGTGGTCCACGCCCACCTCCCTGGAAGAAAAACTATATGGAGCAATGGACTCACTTAAACAGACAGCTGACTTCATGAGAGAGTCTGGAGTCCTACTCTGATTGAGTCTTGATCGCAGAGAGATATAGCTGTACACAGTTACTGTTTAACAAACATTTTTGAAAGTAGCATACGATTAATCGTTATATTTGTTTGGAAACAGCAAACACATAATATATGTATTTGTTTACAAACAGGTTGAGCACGATATATAGCGACTGTTTCTAAACGGCATATAAAGTGCACCTGTTTATTACAAAAAATAACACTATCGATGTTTATAAATAGTTTAACACAATTTAGCATATCTGTTTATAATTTAAACAGGAAAAAAACATAAACACTGTGCATCTGTTTATAAACAACAGGTGCACAACTATGTGCATCCGTTTATAATCAGCAGAAACCTAACGGTGCTTCTGTTTATAAACAACAGGTGCACAATTATGTGCATCCGTTTATAAGCAGCAGGAACCTAACGGTGCATCTGTTTATTAAAAAGTGAACTCTATTTAGTGCACCTAACGATAAAGCGCATATACCATGTTTGTTTATAAACTTTATAATAAAATAAAGTTCAACTGAGTAGAATGTCATAAAATAAGAATGTGCACCGATTTAGAACATCATAAATGAAGCAAATGCACCGGTTTTAACCATGGCAAGCTAAAAGTGTGCACCTGTTTAAAACGTCATGAACTGAACTATGCACCTGTTTGGAGCATCGTAAACTTAAAAAGGGCACCGAATAGAACATCATAAGCTACAAAAGTGCACCTTCTTGGAAAATCACGAACATAAAAGTGCACCACTTTATTTAACATCATAAATTTTAAAAGTGCACCTGTTTCAAACACCATAAACTGTAAAGTGCACCTCATCGACACATCATAATCATAAAGTGCACCAGTTGAAACCATCATAAGCTATATAGTGCACCTGTTTGAAACATTATAACTATAAAAGTGCACCAATTTGAACAGCTATAAAATGCACATAATTTAAACATCATAAACTATAGAAGTGCACCTGTTTCAAACATCATAAATGATAAAGTGCACCTCTTCGACACATCATAAATTATAAAGTGCACCTGTTTAAACTATCATAAACTATAAAGTGCACCTGTTTGAAACATAATAAACTATACAAGTACACCAGTTTGAAACATAACTATAAAATGCACATATTTTAAACATCATAAACTATAGAAGTGCACATGTTTGAAAAATAACTTCAAAAGTGCACCTATTTGAAACATCATAAACCTCAAAAGTGCACCCGCTTAAAAGTTAGCGGATCTATAAAGCTCACCCATTCATACATTACAGGATCAAGCATAATACATGAGTTTATAAACATCTCATGACATATAAAAACATGACAACGACTTGAAATGTATGAAGAAAAAAAAATCCAGCAAAGTCAAACTCACGCCCGTTTTAAACAGCTGTTTTTGTACAAAATACTGGTCTGTTTGTTTGGACCTGATATTGTCAACAGAAAAGATTTTGAAAGGAAACCAGTATTGTTGACAAATTACAAAGATCTATCTTCATAAGGACAGCTAAGAAGAGTAATGAAAACGTTCTGAAAGGGGCCAAAGCAAAAAGAGAGCTAATTTCCAATATTAGGAAGAAACAATCATCATTATTTGGCCATGTAATGAGAAGAGAACAGCTGGAATATATTGTAACAACTGGGAAAATTGAGGGACGAAAAGATAGAGGGAAGCAAAGAAAAAAGATACCAGACAGCTTAAAAGAATGGCTTGGCAGAACGTCAACAACAGAAATGATAAATAACTGTCGAGATCGAAAGTTGAGGAGAGACATGATCACATACGCCAGCAGGCATGGTATTTGATGATGATGATGATGTTCATCATCATCATCATCTTCATAAGGTATTTAGTAATGTTGACATTAATACAGCGATATATATTCACTGTAGTAGTAGCCTCCGCCAGTCATATTATATGGCTGTGAAACATGGAGAACAACAAAATTGACAATCACGAAGATATAGACTTTAATGAATGCTTACGCAGAATAAAAGGATGGAAATGGCAGGACAAAATCACTAACATAGAATTATGGAAATGTACCAGTCAAACACCAGTGGATAAAGAGATACAGCGAAGACGATGGCGCTGGATAGGACACACACTACGGAAGCCAACTGAGAGTATGACACAACAGGCCCTTTTTTGAAATCCCCAGGGGAAAAGACAAAGAGGAAGACCAAGGAATTCTTGGATTAGACAGATAGAAGCAGAGATGAAGATGATGGGGAAGACATGGTATGATCTTAAAAGGAAAGCAAAAAACAGAATGACTTGGAAAGTGTTTGTTGAAGACCCATGCTCCACAGGGAGCTGAAAGGTAGAAGAAGAAGAGTAGCCTCCACCAGTCATAGTTGACTGGATTTTTAACGCTTCTAGAAGTGTTTTTTTCTCCTTCTGCAACAGCTAGGAATAGCCCCCGCCATAGAATATATAAAGAAACAAAAGATACAATGGTTTGGTCACGTGACATGGCAGAGTAAGCAAAACACAACACAACGAGCCCCCAATAAACGCTGTGAGAACACTAGACCCAAAAGTCGTACACGAAAAAGATGGATCGATGGAATATTAGAAACACTAGGAAACATAACAGCAGCAGAGGCGAACAGAAGAGCAAAATACCGCAAATTATATCTCCCCTCGACGCTAAAAGGCAAATGAGGATGGAAAGAAGAAGAAGTAAAAGAAACCGTGTATTCTCTTTTTCTATGAATCTGTCTGCTTCTTGTTTGAGTTAGAGCTTTAGAGTGTGTTTCCAAAGATTGCGGTCTGCAGCTATTTCTTCCCAGGCTGCAGGGTTTATGTTCAGAGTCTTCATGTCACGTTTACACACGTCTACAAATAAAAGTTGTGGGCGCCCCCTAGTTCTTTTGCCATCTGCTAGTTGTCCACAGAGTATATCTTTTCGTATTACGTATTCATACGGTGTACGTAGCCAAGCCAGCGTAACCTACGTTGTTTGAGCAGGGTGTAGATGTTCGGGGGGCCAGTGCGAGTCATGACCTCCACGTTTGTCACTTTATCTTTCCAGGTGATACCAAGAATATATGTATATATTAGGAAATCTATATTCTTAACATCAATACAGAGATCTATATTGATAAGGAAATATATTGTTAACATCAATACAGAGATCTTTATTGATAAGGAAATATATTGTTAACATCAATACAGAGATCTATATTCATAAAGAAATCTATATTGTTAACATCAATACAGAGATCTATATTCATAAAGAAATCTATATTGTTAACATCAATACAGAGATCTATATTCATAAAGAAATCTATATTGTTAACATCAATACAGAGATCTTTATTCATAAAGAAATCTATATTGTTAACATCAATACAGAGATCTATATTCAAAAGGAAATCTGTAATGTTATCATCAATACAGAGATCTATATTAATAAGGAAATATATTGTTAACATCAATACAGAGATCTTTATTCATAAAGAAATCTATTTTGTTGACATCAATACAGAGATCTATATTCATAAATAAATCTATATTGTTGACATCAATATAGAGATCTATATTCAAAAGGAAATCTGTAATGTTAACATCAATACAGAGATCTATATTCATAATGAAATCTTAATTGTTGAAAACAATACAGAGATCTATATTCATAATGAAATCTTGATTGTTGAAAACAATAGAGAGATCTATATTCATAATGAAATCTGTATTGTTAACATTCCTGGGTCCTAATGGGAAAATCGTGCTGGACAGACCATCATGCTCAGAATGCTTCCGGTAGCTTGAGCAAGACTAGCTCATCTCTGGACTTCAGGTGGCAAGAGAAGGCAAAGAGAAGTGTAGAGTGGTCGATAGAAAGCTGAAAGAAAACGACTTTAGGCTAAGTAGAGAAATTAAAACAACATATCGAAAAAAATAGAAAAAAAACGGTATGGTTAAAGCTTTTCGTAATAAACCATCATTGAGTGCCGTCTCCGCATCGAAGGTTGGCTACCATGGAGCGCCATTCCGCTCTGTCTCTTGCTTTGATGGCGCAGATTGCCATAGGCTGACTTGTCCATCTTTTGATGTTACTCGTCCATGTTAGTCTTGGCCTGCCTCTGCCTCTTTTACCTTGTATTTTCCCTTCTAATATTACTTTTATTAGACTGTTGTGTCTTTTAACATGACCAAAAAATTTAATTTGTCTTGCTCTACTTGTGTTTAGTAGTTCTTTCTTCATTTTTAGTTGTTTTGAAACTTCCTCGTTTGTTTTCTTTTCTTTCCATCCAATTCTACCTATTCTTCTATAAATCCACATTTCAAAGGCCTCAGTTTTCTGTTCTGTTTTCTGGTCTAATGTCCATGTTTCTGCACCATACAGGAATACGTAATAAATGGACAACGCAAATTAAAACAACTTTTCGCTTCAAGAGGCCTTCAGCAGGGACAAAAAATACTAAATAATAACAAACAAATATAATGAAAAAATAATAAAATAATAAGAATATTTAAAAAAACGAATCACTTAAACAGACAGCTAACTTCATGAGAGAGTCTGGAATCCTACTCTGATTGAGTCCTAATCGCAGAGAGAGAGAGAGAGAGAGAGAGAGAGAGAGAGAGAGAAAAATAATATATAATGAGAAATAAATAATACATAAATACAAGATAAAAACAAAATTGTAAAACAATTTTTAAAAATATATAAAAATATACACAAAAATTATAATAAGAAATGATATCATAAATAATTAATTAAATAAATTAATACATTAGTTAATTAAATAATACAAAATATATCAACAATAATAAAATAATTTTAAAAATATATTTAGGTTGGGTGCACTTCAATGGATCACTCAAGACAGACAACAATGGTGGTCCACAGCAATCTTTAGCGTATAGGCATGCTCGCAACTCTACAAGCATGACGTCACAGATCTAGGTTAACTTTTGCGAGTAGAGGGGATTGTGGGTTGGATTCTGTCAGCCATTTATAGATCGTGAAAATAAACCTTGACCGAATGACGTCACGCTAGTAAAGTTGTGAGCAGGCCTATCTCTATACATGGCTATGTGGAGATCTTTAATGATGGTTGTATGTGCCAGGTTCAGGCATAAGTAGCTTTCCATAAAAAACGAGGACGATACTTTGCAATCCATTTTTGACAATAGAAACAAGAAAAAGAGTTCTTAAATGTTATGTAGAGCCAGTCTTAACATATGGATGTGAATCATGGACAATAGAACAACAGACAAGAAAATCACTGGAGGCTGTAGTAAAGGTGGTTTTACAGAAGAATGTTGAGAATACCATAAACAGCTAAGAAAAGTTATGAAAATGTTCTAAAAGAGGTCAAAGCAAAAAGAGAGCTAATTTCCAATATTAGGAAGAAACAATCATCATTTTTATGGTCATTTAATGAGAAGAGAACAGCTGGAATATATTGTAACAACTGGAAAAATTGAGGGACGAAGAGATAGAGGGAAGTAAAGAGAAAAGATACCAGACAGCTTAAGAGAATGGCTTGGCAGAAGGTCAACAACAGAAATGATAAATAACTGTCGTAATCACAAGTTGTGGAGAGACATGATCACCTACGCCAGCAGGCTTGGAACTTGATGATGATGATGAGGATGTATGTGCCAGAGACGTGGATAAGGTTAAGACTGAGATTTAAAAAAACCGACATATAGGCAATATGAATATTTCACATACATTGGAAACTCGGTAAAAGATGGGAAAGACATGGAACGATTTTAATTATGAGAATGGCAGCTATCAGAACTGCATGGAAAGAGCTTTGAGAGGACCTATGCTCCGCAGGGAGTTTAAAGCGCAAATAATATTAATAAGAAGAAAAAAGTTCAATCAGACATCATCATCATGTGCCGTACTGGGCGGCGTAGACAATCATATCTTTCCACAAATTTTCTATCCTCCGTGCATCTTATCATTTATGTTGAGACAAATAATAATAAATGAATATTATTATAAAGGGAAACTTCCGAGGCGATAATCAGCGAATCAATTCAGAGGAAGAGGTATGTTTACAGCACTCGAAAAAAATGACAAATAATCAACAACAGAAACAAATATGGACCAAGGCAGGATCGAACCCGTACTCAGTGGCACAGCGCCTTGCCACGAAAAGCCAAACGCCAGGGAACACTGCCACTCAGCTAACTGAAAAATTAGCTTCGTAGGCAATGTCTCTTCGCGAAAGCCCTCCCATGACTATAGCATAAGGCTGCGATCACAGCTCGGAAATATTTTTCCTGTTAAGACAAGTATCTCCCGGATACTTGTTGACTGTTTACCACGTCACGGCACCAAGCTGATTAGTATCTTCTCTCTTTGTTGACCATGACCTCTCTGTCCCTGTATTTTGCCAGTTGTAACCAAGTATTCCATCTTTCCTCTTCTCATGATGCGTCCGATAATGTTGATTGTTTCTATCTGATGTTTTTTAGGAGCTCCCATTTTGTGGTGCCCTCTTTGATAATTTCCTCATTGGTCTTTTTAGCTGTCCAGGGAACTCTCAACATTCTTCTGAGAAATCCCATCTCTGTGGCCTCTAATCGATTTATTTATTTGTCTATTGTCCATAACTTGTTTCCATAGGTCAGAATTGGCTCTATATAACTGGGTTGCCATTTCCTTTTCGTTTTGACCTCGGTCTACACACAGGATAGACATTTTTGTTTTCTTTAACACATTTCGATTGTTTTTGTTTTGGATGTTTCGTTATTAGTTTTTTTTGTGTTTTTTTTTTGTTTGTTCCTGCTGAAGGCCTATTGGACCGAAACGTCATTTAGTCTGTGTCGTCCACTTATCACGTAAAGCTTCTTACACACCATTTTTTTCTATTTTTTAATTTTTCCTCTATATAACAGACTTGTCGCGTAAGACATTTTTTCCTTTTCTGCAATGCTATTTTGGCCTGTGCTGGTCTACTTTTTATTTCTGTGATACATCTTCCACCTGATGTTATTATTGTGACCAAATTTAGAAGGTACCTTTTACTTTACATTCCCCCCACACCTTTTTTTTTTTTACAGCAATTTGCAATTTTCTTCACCCGGACAACGAATGTAATGTGATCTTATTGAAGTCGGATGCCTTGGGTCGAAGGGTCTATAGACTCGCCGATCATTTGAGCAATACGTGTATGAATTTATATTTAATCGATTAGAGAGGAAATCCATCTTGATGTTCTTAAAACTTCCTACGCCGTGTGACGTCACAGTGGGCTTGTGTTTTTTGCCATCCATCTTGATGTTCTTAATACTTCCTACGCCGTGTGACGTCACAGTGGGCTTGTGTTTTTTGCCATCCATCTTGATGTTCTTAATACTTCCTACGCCGTGTGACGTCACAGTGGGCTTGTGTTTTTTGCCATCCATCTTGATGTTCTTAATACTTCCTACGCCGTGTGACGTCACAGTGGGCTTGTGTTTTTTTGCCATCCATCTTGATGTTCTTAATACTTCCTACGCCGTGTGACGTCACAGTGGGCTTGTGTTTTTTGCCATCCATCTTTACTTTTGCGAGATGATCGATCTTATCTGATGAGTCTATGCCTACCAACTTTGCTTCTCTTATAACTGTTTTTTTTATTGTTTCTTTATGTCTTCTTTGTTTTGCATCCTGATGTTTCTCATAGAAGAGACTGTTTTGAAATTATCTTGTTGTCGCTTCTCGGCACATGTCCATCTCTTCTTCTTAATTGTAGATGTGAACGTTGGTTGTATGGCCATTTCTCTTATCACTATATTAGTCTTGAATTCATTCCATTGTAGGTGTGAACGTTGGTTGTATGGCCATTTCTCTTATCACTATATTAGTCTTGAATTAATTCCATTGTAGGTGTGAACGTTGGTTGTATGGTCATTTCTCTTATCACTATATTAGTCTTGAATTCATTCCATTGTAGATGTGAACGTTGGTTGTATGGTCATTTCTCTTATCACTATATTAGTCTTGAATTCATTCCATTATAGATGTGAACGTTGGTTGTATGGTCACTTTCTCTTATCTCTATATTAGTCTTGAATTCATTCCATTGTAGATGTGAACGTTGGTTGTATGGCCATTTCTCTTATCACTATATTAGTCTTGAATTCATTCCATTATAGATGTGAACGTTGGTTGTATGGTCACTTTCTCTTATCTCTATATTAGTCTTGAATTCATTCCATTGTAGATGTGAACGTTGGTTGTATGGCCATTTCTCTTATCACTATATTAGTCTTGAATTCATTCCATTATAGATGTGAACGTTGGTTGTATGGTCACTTTCTCTTATCTCTATATTGGTCTTGAATTCATTCCATTGTAGCTGTGAACGTTGGTTGTATGGCCATTTCTCTTATCACTATATTAGTCTTGAATTCATTCCATTATAGATGTGAATGTTGGTTGTATGGCCATTTCTCTTATCTCTATATTGGTCTTGAATTCATTCCATTGTAGATGTGAATGTTGGTTGTATGGTCATTTTCTCTTATCTCTATATTAGTCTTGAATTCATTCCATTGTAGATGTGAACGTTGGTTGTATGGTCACTTTCTCTTATCTCTATATTAGTCTTGAATTCATTCCATTGTAGATGTGAACGTTGGTTGTATGGTCACTTTCTCTTATCTCTATATTAGTCTTGAAATCATTCCATTGTAGATGTGAACGTTGGTTGTATGGCCATTTCTCTTATCACTATATTAGTCTTGAATTCATTCCATTATAGATGTGAATGTTGGTTGTATGGTCACTTTCTCTTATCTCTATATTAGTCTTGAATTCATTCCATTGTAGATGTGAACGTTGGTTGTATGGTCACTTTCTCTTATCTCTATATTAGTCTTGAAATCATTCCATTGTAGATGTGAACGTTGGTTGTATGGTCATTTCTCTTATCTCTATATTAGTCTTGAATTCATTCCATTGTAGATGTGAACGTTGGTTGTATGGCCATTTCTCTTATCTCTATACTAGTCTTGAATTCATTTCATTGTAGATGAGATCGTTGGTTGCATGTCCATTTCTCTTATCTCTATATTAGTCTTGAATTCATTTCATTGTAGATGTGAACGTTGGTTGCATGATCAATTCTCTTATCTCTATATTAATCTTGAATTCATTCCATTGCACACAGGATATTCTTCTTATGCATTTTTCTTCAAAATCATTTAGTTTTCGCTCAATCTCTTTTGTTTTCCAGCCTTCACAAGTGTAGATAAAGGTTGATAATACGTTCGAGTTCAAAGAATTTGCCAATAAATACGAGTATGTACACATCATCATTATGCTAGGGAGAACACATCAGCAAATTACATCACTATGTTGTAACATCGTTTCATACACACCACTCACATAAAACACCATTCATCGATGTATATATTTTCTAATTAATAAATAAATATCACACATCAGTTTATAACATTATATTGAAATATCACTCATTCATGTAACGCCATCACACATCAAGTTATATGTATCACTTAAGGTATCACAAAACTGTCTGGTTCAGTGGTGTCCAACTTAAAGTTGACTGAGTACCAGATCATCACTAGGGCCGGGACTAGAGAGTTAAACTGAAAGGGTATCGTCAAAAATTACATTCTGCGATTTAGTAATTAATAATAATAGTTACAGGCTATCGCTAGACAATGATAGGAAAGCAACTTTGTCGCGCCAAATATAAATAAAGCTTTTGATTATTGTCCGCATCAATATTGTTCTTTTTTTTAAAACCGACTCTAACTTTGGTTTATATATATATATATATATATATATATATATATATATATATATATATATATATATATATATATATATATTTTTTTTTTTTAAATTAAGTGGGTAATATACTGGGATAGCCCAGTGGTTAGGGGACTGGACTACTGATATAGTGGGAAATGCGATAGTCTAATGATTAGAGAACTGGACTACTGATATAGTGGGAGATGTGATAGCTTAATGGTTAGAGAATTGGACTACTGATATAGTGTGAGATGCGATAGCCTAGTTGTTAGAGAATTGGACTACTGATATAGTGGGAGACGCGATAGCCTAGTGGTTAGAGAACACGACGACTGATATAGTGGGAGATGTGATAGGCCAGTGGCTATAGAACTGGACTACTGATATAGTGGGAGATGTGATAGCCCAGTGGTTAGAGAACTGGACTATTAATATAGTGGGAGATGTGATAGCCCAATGGTTAGAGAACTGGGCTACTGATATAATGGGATATGTGATAGGCCAGTGGCTGGGGAAACTGGACTACTGATACAGTGGGAGATGTGATAGGCCAGTGGTTAGGGGACCGGACTACTAATATACTGGGAGATGCCATAGCCCAGTGGTTAGGGGAACTGGACTACTAATATACTGGGAGATGCCATAGCCCAGTGGTTGGGGAACTGGACTACTAATATACTGGGAGATGTGTTGGCCCAGTGGTTAGGGAACTGGACTACTAATATACTGGGAGATGTGTTGGCCCAGTGGTTGGGGAACTGGACTACTAATATACTGGGAGATGTGTTGGCCCAGTGGTTAGGGGAACTGGACTACTAATATAGTGGGAGATGTGTTGGCCCACTGGTTAGGGGAACTGGACTACTAATATACTGGGAGATGTGATAACCCAGAGGTTAGGGGAACTGGACTACTAATATAGTGGGAGATGTGTTGGCCCAGTGGTTAGTGGAACTGGACTACTAATATAGTGGGAGATGTGTTGGCCCACTGGTTAGTGGAACTGGACTACTAATATAGTGGGAGATGTGTTGGCCCACTGGTTAGGGGAACTGGACTACTAATATAGTGGGAGATGCCATAGCCCAGTGGTTGGGGAACTGGACTACTAATATACTGGGAGATGTGTTGGCCCAGTGGTTAGGGGAACTGGACTACTAATATAGTGGGATGTCATAGCCCAGTGGTTGGGGAACTGGACTACTAATATACTGGGAGATGTGTTAGCCTAGTGGTTAGGGGAACTGGACTACTGATATAGTGGGTGGTATGATAGCTCAGTGGTTAGGGGAACTGGACTAATATACTTGGAGATGAGTTGGCCCAGTGGTTAGGGGACCTGGACTACTGATATAGTGGGTTGTATGATAGGTCAGTGGTTAGGGGAACTGGACTAATATACTTGGAGATGAGTTGGCCCAGTGGTTAGGGGACCTGGACTACTGATATAGTGGGTTGTATGATAGATCAGTGGTTAGGGAAAATGGACTACTGATATAGTGGGAGATATGTTGGCCCAGCGGTTAGTGGAACTGGACTACTGCTATAGTGGGAGATGTGATAGGTCAGTGGTTAGGGGAACTGGACTACCGATAATGTTGGAGATGTGATAGGTCAGTGGTTCGGGGAACTGGACTGCTAATATACTGGGAGATGCAATAGCCCAGTTGTTGGGGAACTGGACTACTAATATACTACGAGATGTGTTGACCCAGTGGTTAGGGGAACTGGACTACTAATATACTGGGGGATGTGATAGCCCAGTGGTTAGGGGAACTGGACTACTAATTTACTGGGAGATGTGATAGCCCAGTGGGCATGGGATGTGGACTACTAACGACAACAGGATGAGATCGATTACGACATGATGGCTTCCCGGTTCACTCACAAGTGAAAATCAGTATCGGATTATTATTATTATTTTTTTTTGGGGGGGGGGGAGGCGGGACGAGCGAAGTAAAACGGCACTGACGTAGTACTGACCATATCACCTGACAAATCTTGTGCCGAAGGTGTTAAAAATGTAGATCCTCTATCACCATCTTCCCTGTAGGTCACGTGGCGTGACGGGGCTCTTCACCTTTTTTTTTCCCCTTCTGACTATTTAACATAGTGGTTTCTGTGGACGATTCAAGGGCCAACAAAAATAGACTCGGGGGCCGGATCTGGCCCGCGGGCCTTCATTTGGCTTCCACTGGTCTAGTTTATCAATTTCAGGTAATGAAAATAAGTTTTTGTTTTCCAAGACTGTGTGTTATTCAGCCATGAACATTATCTTACAAATATGAAATATATATATGTATGCTGGTTTAACTAGAGTAATCAGAAATCGAAAGGGAGCGAAATTGTGTGTACGACATTTTTTGTGTGCTACGTCATCGTAATGGTTCATCGTAAATCCCTAGACCTGCCGTACGCTAATCTTACGGTCAGTCGTTTGATGTGCGACGGGGATAATCTGACGACTAACTGTGTGTCTATATGTTCGGAATTGGAGTCAACAACGATGGCCTAACATCATCAAGCGCTCTACATTTTTTAAAAATACGACGATCATCATTTTCAAGAGGACGTGAACTCCCGGTATTTGGTGGATAGGCGGCGGGAACAATTGAAGGCTATGTATGAAAAGTGTTCCTTGTTGCAGTCTCCTCATATTCCAAGTCCGGCTTGTTGCAGGAGCTACTGAGTTAAGTGCTCTGTGCACACCGTGAGCTGTGTGTCTCATCCGTTTTGATCCTGTTTCGATATTCCAATTGTTTTCGATGAATGATGATATCGTATGACAGGGAACAGTTGGTTGTGTTCACTTTCTGCGCGGTTTCGCCTTTTGGCGTGCGCTGAGACTGCTATGATGGGGACTACAGTTACCTTTCTTTGTTTGGGAGATGAGATTTGGATGATTACGCTGGCACGGGCGGTTGAGCAATTATGGATTTTAATTCGTTTGCAGTGATACCGGGGCCTTCCATAACCAAATAACCAAATATGAAATATATCTTTATGTCATCAAACGTGGTTATCTTTCAGGATGTGAGAGGAGTAGAAGGCTAGAATGTAGAATTATGATAATCTTTCATTTTCTTTCTCTTCTGTTCTTGGGAGCAAGGTACAGCTAGAGTCAGCGAACCAAAGTGGATCAAGACTTCACTCCATCTCCCAGTGGGCTATTTGAATATAAGCTGAGAAGGATTAGCTTCGACTTCGCGAATTGTTTCTTTCATTCTCACGTTGTCTTTTTGTTTTTATCTCTTTCATTTTCACATTATCCAAATATAGATTTTGTTACTGAACTGCTTAATCTAGTTCTAGATATATGTTACTGAACTACTTTATCTAAATCTAGGTTTATGTTACTGAACTACTTGATCTAGTTCTAGATATATGTTACTGAACTACTTTATCTAAATCTAGGTTTATGTTACTGAACTACTTGATCTAGTTCTAGATATATGTTACTGAACTACTTTATCTAAATCTAGGTTTATGTTACTGAACTACTTTATCTAAATCTAGGTTTATGTTACTGAACTACTTTATCTAAATCTAGGTTTATGTTACTGAACTACTTGATCTGGTTCAAGGTTTATGTTACTGAACTACTTGATCTAGTTCTAGATATATGTTACTGAACTATTTGATCTAAATCTACGTTTATGTTCCTGAACTAATTGATCTAAATCTACGTTTATGTTACTGAACTAATTGATCTAGTTCTACGTTTATGTTACTGAACTAATTGATCTAGTTCTACGTTTATGTTACTGAACTAATTGATCTAGTTCTACGTTTATGTTACTGAACTAATTGATCTAGTTCTACGTTTATGTTACTGAACTACTTGGTCTAAATCTACGTTTATGTTACTGAACTAACTGATCTAGTTCTACGTTTATGTTACTGAACTAATTGATCTAGTTCTACGTTTATGTTACTGAACTACTTGATCTGGTTCTAGGTTTATGTTACCGAACTACTTTATATAGATCTAGGTTTATATTACTCAACTATTTTATATACTATATATTATATCTACAAAACAAATGAGATTGTCGGGGCATATTAAATGACACCGAAGCCTACTAAAAGTAATCTAGGTAGGAAAAATACAAGGTAAAAGAGGCAAATGCTGACCAAGACTATCATGGACGAGTAACAAAAAAAGATGGACAAGTCAGCCTATGACAACCATCAGACTATGAAAGTAATTGACCGAACGGAATGGCGCTTTATGGTAGCCAACATTTGGTGCGGAGACTACACCCTATCATGATGACTTTTATGTTATTGTGCTACATTATCTAATTTTGTGTTTGTTACATAACTACATTACCTAATTATGTTGATGTTATAGAAGTAATTTCTCTAAATTTCTTGATGTTATAGAAGTAATTTCTCTAAATTTCTTGATGCTATAGAAGTAATTTCTCTAAATTTCTTGATGTTATAGAAGTAATTTCTCTAAATTTCTTGATGTTATAAAAGTAATTTCTCTAAATTTCTTGATGCTATAGAAGTAATTTCTCTAAATTTCATGATGTTTTAGAAGTAATTTCTCTAAATTTTTTGATGTTATAGAAGTAATTTCTCTAAATTTCTTGATGTTATAGAAGTAATTTCTCTAAATTTCTTGATGTTATAGAAGTAATTTCTCTAAATTTCTTGATGTTATAAAAGTAATTTCTCTAAATTTCTTGATGTTATAGAAGTAATTTCTCTAAATTTCTTTATGTTTTAGACCTTTTTGTACAATTTTTGAAGCGTCAGAACTTCTGTCACTGTATATTACGGAACTACAATCCCTATTTCTGTCGATGTTACGAAACTACTTTATCTAAATCTGTTGATGTTACAAAACTAATTTATCTAAATCTGTTGATATTACAAAACTATTTTATCTAAATCTGTTGATGTTACAAAACTATTCTATCTAAATACCTTGTTGTTACAAAACTACTTTATCTAAATACCTTGTTGTTACAAAACTACTTTATCTAAATGCCTTGTTGTTACGAAACTACTTTCTCTAAATCTGTTGATGTTACAAAACTACTGTATTTAAATCTGTTGATGTTACAAAACTACTTTATCTAAATCCCTTGTTCTTACAAAACTACTTTATCTAAATTCCTTGTTGTTACAAAACTACGTGATCTAAATCCTTTGTTACAAAACTACTTTCTCTAAATATGTTGTTGTTACAAAACTACTTTATCTAAATCCCTTGTTGTTACAAAACTACTTTATCTGAATCCCTTGTTGTTACAAAACTACTTTATCTAAATCTGTTGTTGTTACAAAACTACTTTATCTAAATTTGTTGTTGTTACAAAACTACTTTATCTAAATCTGTTGTTGTTATAAAACTACTTTATCTAAATACCTTCTTGTTACAAAACTACTTTATCTAAATCCCTTGTTGTTACAAAACTACTTTATCTAAATCCCTTCTTACAAAACTACTTTATCTAAATCTGATGATGTTACAAAACTACTTTATCTAAATCTGTTGTTGTTACAAAACTACTTTATCTAAATCTGTTGATGTTACAAAACTACTTTATCTAAATCCCTTGTTCTTACAAAACTACTTTATCTAAGTCCCTTGATGTTACAGAACTTCTTTCCCGAACTGTTAAATTAACCCTAACACAAACACTTCACATGAAGTGAAGTATTACAATAAAGCCTCCATTCCAAATCTCTGTACATATACTTTGTCTCAAAGATCCTTCCTTCATTGTAATAAATAATATTCATGCATTTTCTATTGTCCTCGCCGAAATGTGCCATGTTTCTTTGCATTATACAAAAAGAATGACATCTTTAAAACAAAAAGCAAACATTTGAATCTTGTTTTAGTTTAAAAAAAAAAAACGATCTCTCTTTTGCTGTCGCCACGTAATGTCTTGTGCTTTGAAGCATACAGATCTGGAATCTTAGCCCTTTTGCCCGGCAGTGGTTGCTCTATCCAGGGATGTTCGTCATAATATCCCATGGGTAGTTCGTGGCGCATGCGCAGGGGGATCCTCTCCGAGAAGCCAATATGTTGTCACTTTACCTTTACCCTAGAAAACAACCAATCAAATTATTTTTAATAATAGCCCGATCACAATTGGTTGTCTAAACTGAAAATTAATTTTCGAGGTAACTATTTTGTGGATTACTGTGAAATTTTGTCTGCAGTCTTATATTTTCCATGACATTAACACATATTATTTTTTACTTAATAAAAAGATCTAGTGCATGATTATACACATATCATCATCATCATGTACCATACCGATTGGCATAGGCGATTATGTTTTTCCACAATTTTCTATCAACATTATATCCAATCAATTAACTTGCTGATTGTTTTCCTTGCCATGACACCAAGCTATCTACTACTCTCTCTCTTTATTGTTCGCGATCTTTTTTTCCATATTTGGCAGTTGTAACCAACTTAGCTTTGAATGGTATTCTCAATATTCTTCTGTAAAACCACATTTCTACAGCCTCCAGTGATATTTTGTCTGTTGTCCCTTTGTCCATGTTTCTCATCCATATGTTAAGACTGGCACTACATAACACTTAAGAACTATTTTTCTTGTTTTTAATGTCAATGGATTGCACAGTATCTTCCTCATTTTCTTTTTTTTTCTTTTTTTTTTTTTGAAAAGTTTCTTTTGCCTGAGCCATTCTTTGCTTATATAGTGCCATGTAAAAAGCACAAAAGGCTTTAAGGGCAGACGATTAAAGATTTTAGCTAATCCCCTTCATCCGTTCAGCAATTGACACACTTTCAAATTTGAAGTAAATAAAAGAGAGCAATCATGAAGTCTCAAAGTAACAGGGTCGAAGACAACGCTGACTTTGCCAGAATGTCTAGTAGGGTCAATCACCGTGACATTAAAATGTGTGATATGTAGTACTTACAATTGTAATGTTTCTTCCACACTATTTGTTCTTTGTACACAATTTATATATGAAATACTCATATTTGCAAACATTCACTTTAAATTTTGACTTAATATTTACAAATTCTTAAGTAAAGTGAAGTAAAGCAAAATAAAGTAAAGGAATGTTAGGTAAAGTAAAATAAAGTAAAGGAATGTAAGGTAAAATGTATATATGGCCTTTGGCGTCTTGACGGACAGGTTGCTAGCAGGCAATCATGATAAGTCTGTAGTTTTATAAAGCATTAGTGTCTCATACTGGGTGCTGCTTTACTGAACATCTTCTCTCGTGGCTGAATATGCCAATCCTGGACAGACAGATCCATCCACAGAGCGAGAAAGGTGTACCTGCAGTACCTGGTATGGTCTCTTTTATCTTGCGCCTTTTGTCTTCTGAATTTTATATCAGCACTGACTCGAAAGTTGATGTGCCATTTCTTTTATTTTTGCTTTCCATGTGCTACGATCCGCAGTCACATTTTCCCAGTCTCTTTCACTGATAGAGAACTCCCTCAAGGAAGCCCTGCAAACATCCTTATATCTCAGGACTGGTCTCTTTACTTTGGTCTCTTTACTTTGGTCTCTTTACTTTGGTCTCTTTACTTTGGCCTCTTTCCGTCCTTAAGTTCGCCATACAATATTTGTTTGGGAATACGATTGTTTGGCATTCTTCTTACATGACCCAGCCACCTTAGTTTACGACTCCTAAGTGTTGCCATGATGAATGGGAGTTTGGCTCGTTGTAAGACATTAGAGTTGGTTACTTTGTTCTGTCATGATGAATGGGAGTTTGGCTCGTTGTAAGACATTAGAGTTGGTTACTTTGTTCTGTCATGATGGATGGGAGTTTGGCTCGTTGTAAGACATTAGAGTTGGTTACTTTGTTCTGTCATGATGGATGGGAGTTTGGCTCGTTGTAAGACATTAGAGTTGGTTACTTTGTTCTGTCATGATGGATGGGAGTTTGGCTCGTTGTAAGACATTAGAGTTGGTTACTTTGTTCTGCCATGATGGATGGGAGTTTGGCTCGTTGTAAGACATTAGAGTTGGTTACTTTGTTCTGTCATGATGGATGGGAGTTTGGCTCGTTGTAAGACATTAGAGTTAGTTACTTTGTTCTGCCATGATGGATGGGAGTTTGGCTTGTTGTAAGACATTAGAGTTAGTTACTTTGTTCTGCCATGATGGATGGGAGTTTGGCTTGTTGTAAGACATTAGAGTTAGTTACTTTGTTCTGTCATGATGGATGGGAGTTTGGCTCGTTGTAAGACATTAGAGTTGGTTACTTTGTTCTGTCATGATGGATGGGAGTTTGGCTTGTTGTAAGACATTAGAGTTGGTTACTTTGTTCTGTCATGATGGATGGGAGTTTGGCTCGTTGTAAGACATTAGAGTTGGTTACTTTGTTCTGTCATGATGGATGGGAGTTTGGCTCGTTGTAAGACATTAGAGTTGGTTACTTTGTTCTGTCATGATGGATGGGAGTTTGGCTCGTTGTAAGACAATAGAGTTGGTTACTTTGTTCTGCCATGATGGATGGGAGTTTGGCTCGTTGTAAGACATTAGAGTTGGTTACTTTGTTCTGTCATGATGGATGGGAGTTTGGCTCGTTGTAAGACATTAGAGTTAGTTACTTTGTTCTGCCATGATGGATGGGAGTTTGGCTTGTTGTAAGACATTAGAGTTAGTTACTTTGTCCTGCCATGATGGATGGGAGTTTGGCTTGTTGTAAGACATTAGAGTTGGTTACTTTGTTCTGCCCTGATGGATGGGAGTGTGGCTCGTTGTAAGACATTAGAGTTGGTCACTTTGTTCTGCCATGATGGGTGGAAGTTTGGCTCGTTGTAAGACATTAGAGTTGGTTACTTTGTTCTGCCATAATGGATGGGAGTTTGGCTCGTTGTAAGACATTAGAGTTGGTTACTTTGTTCTGCCATAATGGATGGGAGTTTGGCTCGTTGTAAGACATTAGAGTTAGTTACTTTGTCCTGCCATGATGGGTGGGAGTTTGGCTCATTGTAAGACATTAGAGTTAGTTACTTTGTCCTGCCATGATGGATGGGAGTTTGGCTCGTTGTAAGACATTAGAGTTAGTTACTTTGTCCTGCCATGATGGATGGAAGTTTGGCTCGTTGTAAGACATTAGAGTTAGTTACTTTGTCCTGCCATGATGGATGGAAGTTTGGCTCGTTGTAAGACATTAGAGTTAATTACTTTGTCCTGCCATGATGGATGGGAGTTTGGCTCGTTGTAAGACATTAGAGTTAGTTACTTTGTCCTGCCATGATGGATGGGAGTTTGGCTCATTGTAAGACATTAGAGTTAGTTACTTTGTCCTGCCATGATGGGTGGGAGTTTGGCTCATTGTAAGACATTAGAGTTGGTTACTTTGTTCTGCCCTGATGGATGGGAGTGTGGCTCGTTGTAAGACATTAGAGTTGGTTACATTGTTCTGCCATGATGGATGGGAGTTTGGCTCGTTGTAAGACATTAGAGTTGGTTACTTTGTTCTGCCATGATGGATGGGAGTTTGGCTCGTTGTAAGACATTAGAGTTGGTTACTTTGTTCTGCCATGATGGATGGGAGTTTGGCTCGTTGTAAGACATTAGAGTTGGTTACTTTGTTCTGCCATGATGGATGGGAGTTTGGCTCGTTGTAAGACATTAGAGTTAGTTACCTTGTCCTGCCATGATGGGTGGGAGTTTGGCTCGTTGTAAGACATTAGAGTTGGTTACTTTGTTCTGCCATAATGGATGGAAGTTTGGCTCGTTGTAAAACATTAGAGTTAGTTACATTGTCCTGCCATGATGGGTGGGAGTTTGGCTCATTGTAAGACATTAGAGTTAGTTACTTTGTCCTGCCATGATGGGTGGGAGTTTGGCTCATTGTAAGACATTAGAGTTAATTACTTCGTCCTGCCATGATGGATGGGAGTTTGGCTCGTTGTAAAACATTAGAGTTAGTTACATTGTCCTGCCATGATGGGTGGGAGTTTGGCTCATTGTAAGACATTAGAGTTAGTTACTTTGTCCTGCCATGATGGGTGGGAGTTTGGCTCATTGTAAGACATTAGAGTTAATTACTTCGTCCTGCCATGATGGGTGGGAGTTTGGCTCATTGTAAGACATTAGAGTTGGTTACTTTGTCCTGCCATGATGGATGGGAGTTTGGCTCATTGTAAGACATTAGAGTTAGTTACTTTGTCCTGCCATGATGGGTGGGAGTTTGGCTCATTGTAAGACATTAGAGTTAATTACTTCGTCCTGCCATGATGGATGGGAGTTTGGCTCATTGTAAGACATTAGAGTTAGTTACTTTGTCCTGCCATGATGGGTGGGAGTTTGGCTCATTGTAAGACATTAGAGTTAGTTACTTTGTCCTGCCATGATGGGTGGGAGTTTGGCTCATTGTAAGACATTAGAGTTGGTTACTTTGTCCTGCCATGATGGGTGGGAGTTTGGCTCATTGTAAGACATTAGAGTTAATTACTTCGTCCTGCCATGATGGGTGGGAGTTTGGCTCATTGTAAGACATTAGAGTTGGTTACTTTGTCCTGCCATGATGGATGGGAGTTTGGCTCATTGTAAGACATTAGAGTTAGTTACTTTGTCCTGCCATGATGGGTGGGAGTTTGGCTCATTGTAAGACATTAGAGTTAATTACTTCGTCATGCCATGATGGATGGGAGTTTGGCTCATTGTAAGACATTAGAGTTAGTTACTTTGTCCTGCCATGATGGGTGGGAGTTTGGCTCATTGTAAGACATTAGAGTTAGTTACTTTGTCCTGCCATGATAGGTGGGAGTTTGGCTCATTGCAAGACATTAGAGTTGGTTACTTTGTCCTGCCATGATGGATGGGAGTTTGGCTCGTTGTAAGACATTAGAGTTAGTTACTTTGTCCTGCCATGATGGGTGGGAGTTTGGCTCATTGTAAGACATTAGAGTTGGTTACTTTGTCCTGCCATGATGGGTGGGAGTTTGGCTCATTGTAAGACATTAGAGTTGGTTACTTTGTCCTGCCATGATGGATGGGAGTTTGGCTCGTTGTAAGACATTAGAGTTAGTTACTTTGTCCTGCCATGATGGGTGAGAGTTTGGCTCATTGTAAGACATTAGAGTTAGTTACTTTGTCCTGCCATGATGGGTGGGAGTTTGGCTCATTGTAAGACATTAGAGTTAATTACTTCGTCCTGCGATGATGGATGGGAGTTTGGCTCATTGTAAGACATTAGAGTTAGTTACTTTGTCCTGCCATGATGGGTGGGAGTTTGGCTCATTGTAAGACATTAGAGTTGGTTACTTTGTCCTGCCATGATGGGTGGGAGTTGGTTACTTTGTCCTGCCATTCGATGCTCACAATCTTGCGAAGGCAACGTACATGAAAGCTAAGGTAAAATAACATATAAAGTAAAGTTAAGTAAAATAAATATAATGTAGAATAAAATAAGGTTATTAGAGGAAAATAAAGTAACGTAAAATAAACTTCGGTGAAATAAAATAAAACAAAGTAAAACTAAGTAAAGTAAAATAAAATACAGTAAAGTAAAATAAGGTAAAGTACACTAAACTAAAGTAATGTAAAAAAGTAAATAAATTAAGTAAAATAAAGTAAGTTTTAAAAAAAGTAAATTAAAGTAAAGTAAAAAAAAAAAGTAAAAATACAAGGCTAAGTAAAAAAAAAAAAGTAAAAATTTAAGACTAAGTAAAATAAAGCAATGAGAGAATGTTCTAGACTGTAGTAATTTACCTTCATTTCAACATCTCCCCGCAGCTCCAGCTTAAATGTACCGAAAGTGTCTAGAATAGCTTTGGTTTCACAGCTCACATGAATCTTCAAAGCTGTCGAGGGAAAGATTCATTCGTGAAACGGGAATTCATTATAATGAAACTTTAACATGAGCGATAATATATTTGTAAACAGGGAGTGAGATAGAAAGACTGAGAGTGAGAGAAATCAGGGGATTCAGAGAAAAGGGGTAGAGAGACAGAAAGACATAGAGACATAACAATGGAAAGTAATTGAGGAACACAAGGAGAACAGAGAAAAGTGGACCAGGTAGAAAGAGCCAGACAGAAAGAGCCAGATAGAAAGCGCCATACAGAAAAAGTCAGATAGAAAGAGAGAGAAGACAGAAAGAGACACAGAGAGAGCTGAACGGTGAGAGGTGTAGATATAGAGAGAGGGAGAGAGGTGGACAGGGAGAGGTATAGATAAATACAGATAGAGATCGGATAGAAAGAGAGAGAGCTGAACAGTCAGAGGTGTAGATAAACACAGATAGAGATCGGATAGAAAGAGAGAGAGAGAGCTGAGCAGTCGGAGCTGTAGATATAGAGAGAGGGAGAGAGGTGGACAGGGAGAGGTATAGATAAACACAGATAGAGATCGGATAGAAAGAGAGAGAGAGAGAGAGAGAGAGAGAGAGAGAGAGCTGAGCAGTCAGAGCTGTAGATATAGAGAGAGGGAGAGAGGTGGACAGGGAGAGGTATATATAAACACAGATAGAGATCGGATAGAAAGAGAGAGAGAACCGAAAAGTCCGAAGTGTAGAAAACGAGAGAGGGTGAGAGGTGGACAGGGAGAGGTATAGTTAGACAGAAAGAGAGAGAGAGGATTAAAAATTAACAAAGAGAGTCAATAACATAAATATTTTTTGAGAGAAAGATATCTTGATACATATTTTGAGTGAGGGAGAGAAAGAAACAGAGAAAGACAGACATAAATGTATAAAGTGACAGAAAGAGAGATTAAAACTGAAAAGATACAAAGGGATACACAAAAACAGTAAAAGGTGAACTGACAGAAAGAGAGATTAAAACTGAAAAGATACAAAGGGATACACAAAAACAGTAAAAGGTGAATTGACAGAAAGAGAGATTAAAACTGAAAAGATACAAAGGGATACACACAAACAGTAAAAGGTGAACTGACAGAAAGAGAGATTAAAACTGAAAAGATACAAAGGGATACACAAAAACAGTAAAAGGTGAACTGACAGAAAGAGAGATTAAAACTGAAAAGATACAAAGGGATACACAAAAACAGTAAAAGGTGAACTGACAGAAAGAGAGATTAAAACTGAAAAGATACAAAGGGATACACAAAAACAGTAAAAGGTGAACTGACAGAAAGAGAGATTAAAACTGAAAAGATACAAAGGGATACACTAAAACAGTAAAAGGTGAAGTGACAGAAAGAGAGATTAAAACTGAAAAGATACAAAGGGATACACAAAAACAGTAAAAGGTGAAGTGACAGAAAGAGAGATTAAAACTGAAAAGATACAAAGGGATACACAAAAACAGTAAAAGGTGAAGTGACAGAAAGAGAGATTAAAACTGAAAAGATACAAAGGGATACACAAAAACAGTAAAAGGTGAAGTGACAGAAAGAGAGATTAAAACTGAAAAGATACAAAGGGATACACAAAAACAGTAAAAGGTGAACTGACAGAAGAAATTGTAACACACAAAGAGAGATAGAGAAACAGACATTACGCAATAACAATAGAGTTTAATACAGAGAGCCAGAATAAACGAGAAAATCGTAGAGAGAATACAGAAAAAGACACTAAAGCTTTGAGATAGACAGGCAGACATAAATAGAATTAACAAAAGTATCTTACTATCTACCTCTACCACAAACCAAATGCTAAACTACCACAGTCATACCCTAGATCACAAACCAAATTAAAAACTACCACAGTTATACCATAAATCACAAACCAAATTAAAAACTACCACAGTCATACCCTAGATCACAAACCAAATGCTAAACTACCACAGTCATACCCTCAACCACAAACCAAATGAAAAACTACCACATTCATACCCTAAATCACAAACCAAATGTAAACTACCATAGTCATACCCTAAATCACAAACCAAATGTAAACTGCCACAGTCATACCTTCAACCACAAACTAAATGTAAGCTACCACAGTCATACCCTAAATCACAAACCAAATGTAAACTACCATAGTCATACCCTAAATCACAAACCGAATGCTAAACTACCACAGTCATACCCTAAATCACAAACCGAATGCTAAACTACCACAGTCATACCCTAAATCACAAACCAAATGCTAAACTACCACAGTCATACCCTAAATCACAAACCAAATGCTAAACTACCACAGTCATACCCTAAATCACAAACCAAATGCTAAACTACCACAGTCATACCCTAAATCACAAACCGAATGCTAAACTACTACAGTCATACCCTAAATCACAAACCAAATGTAAACTACCACAGTCATACCCTAAATCACAAACCAAATGCTAAACTACCACAGTCATACCCTAAATCACAAACCGAATGCTAAACTACCACAGTTATACCCTAAATCACAAACCGAATGCTAAACTACCACAGTCATACCCTAAATCACAAACCAAATGCTAAACTACCACAGTCATACCCTAAATCACAAACCGAATGCTAAACTACCACAGTCATACCCTAAATCACAAACCAAATATAATCATCAATTCCGTTAATCTACTCCTACATAAAAACTATGCTCCATTTTTTTTTCGTTCGCCAGCTTTTTTACCTCTGACGAAGTCCCTAGAGACTAGGAACACAAATTTTGCGTGTTAATCCATTTTTCCCTGGCAGCCGTGTGCACATGGGTCCCTCGCCGCACAGGCAGATAACTCGAACTTTGGAGGTACTCATATTTTTTTCCGCCGATGAGTAATTATGCTCCATTTATAAACCAAATAAATAATTATATTCTTTTTATTTGTTCCATATAATGCTCTTTTTATATCAGCAAACACATCATCAAATTGTTCAACTCATATCGCCAAATAAATATAAAAATATTCCACTTCATATCACCAGGTAGAACATAAGATTGTTCTACTCATACCACCAAATAGATCAAAAAATTGTTCCACTCTCACACATCAGCAAACAGATCACCAAATTGTTTAGTTCAAAGCACAAACACATCACCAAATTGTTTAGTTCAAAGCACAAACAGATCACTAAATTGTTTAGTTCAATGCACAAACAGATCACGAAATTGTTTAGTTCAAAGCACAAACACATCACCAAATTGTTTAGTTCAAAGCACAAACGGATCACGAAATTATTTAGTTAGATAGATCAACAAAATGTTACTTTGAAAGCACCAAAGAGATCACCAAAATGTTACATTGAAAGCACCAAAGAGATCACCAAAATGTTACATTGAAAGGACCAAATAGATCATCAAAATGTTACAGTGAAAGCACCAAAGAGATCACCATATGTTACACTGAAAACACCAAATAGAAAACCAAAATGTTACATTGAAAGCACCAAATAGATAACCAAAATGTTACATTGAAAGCACCAAATAGATCATACAAAATGTTAGATTGAAAGCACCAAATAGATCACCAAAATGTTACATTGAAAGCACCAAATAGATCACCAAAATATTACATTGAACGCACAAAATAGATCACCAAAATGTTACATTGAAAGCACCAAATAGATCACCAAAATGTTACATTGAAAGCACCAAATAGATCATAAAAAATGTTACATTGAAAGCACCAAATAGATCACCAAAATGTTACATTGAAAGCACCAAATAGATCACCAAAATGTTACATTGAAAGCACCAAATAGATCATAAAAAATGTTACATTGAAAGCACCAAATAGATCACCAAAATGTTACATTGAAAGCACCAAATAGATCACCAAAATGTTACATTGAAAGCACCAAATAGATCATAAAAAATGTTAGATTGAAAGCACCAAATAGATCACCAAAATGTTACATTGAAAGCACCAAATAGATCATAAAAAATGTTACATTGAAAGCACCAAATAGATCATAAAAATGTTACATTGAAAGCACCAAACAGATCACCAAAATGTTACATTGAAAGCACCAAAGAGATCACCAAAACATATCACCAAATTGCTTTCCCCATACCATGATAAATGTCACCAAATTGTTCTAAATAAACAATCAGTTATTCTAATCAAACAGATCACCACATTGTTTCAATTATACGACAGACACATCACCAAATTGTTCTAATTGTACCATGAAACAGATTACCACATTGTTTCAATTATACGACAGACACATCACCAAATTGTTCTACTTATACCACCAAACACATCACCAAATTGTTCTATTCATACCACCAAACACATCCCCAAATTGTTCTATTTATACCACCAAACACATCCCCAAATTGTTCTATTCATACCACCAAACACATCCCCAAATTGCTTTATTTATAATACCAACCACATCACCAAATTGTTCTATTTATACCACCAAACACATCCGTAGATTGTTCTATTTATACTACCAAACACATCGCCAAATTGTTCTATTTATACTACCAAACACATCACCAAATTGTTCTATTCATACCACCAAACACATCCCCAAATTGTTCTATTTATACCACCAAACACATCCCCAAATTGTTCTATTCATACCACCAAACACATCCCCAAATTGCTTTATTTATACTACCAACCACATCACCAAATTGTTCTATTTATACCACCAAACACATCCGTAGATTGTTCTATTTATACTACCAAACACATCGCCAAATTGTTCTATTTATACCACCAAACACATCCCCAAATTGTTACTTACGTTCTCCATTTGACTCCATCCTGGATGATGTGTTGACAGTGTCCCCGAACAAGCAGTACCTGGGCATCTTCAGACCAACCACACCTGCACACACCGAGCCTGTGGTTGAGGGC
Source organism: Megaustenia siamemsis (assembly GCA_032433765.1). Classification (NCBI taxonomy): domain Eukaryota; kingdom Metazoa; phylum Mollusca; class Gastropoda; order Stylommatophora; family Ariophantidae; genus Megaustenia; species Megaustenia siamemsis. The sequence continues at coordinate 13,643,536 of JAVIAB010000091.1, read as the reverse complement.
ATGACATTGTATGAGATGTTAATTTACGACTTCAGTGAGCTTGTTAAAAGGGTCGCTAACTTCGGAGAGAGGAGAGTCGAGCTGTCAGAGTAGCTCATCAAGAGTTAACAGAGCCTTCGTTGAAACCAAATTATACTATTCCAGAACAGTAATAATGTCACCTCATCGCCATCATCAAATACCAAGCCTGCTGGGGTAGGTGATCATGTCTCTCCACAACTTTCTATCTTGACAAATTTATCATTTCTGTTGTTAACCTTCTGCCAAGTCATTCTCTTAAGCTGTCTGGTATCTTTTCTCTTTGCTTCCCTCTATCTCTTCGTCCCTCAATTTTCCCAGTTGTTACATTATATTCCAGCTGTTCCATTCTCATTCATCATCATCAAGTACCGGGCCTGCTGGCGTAGGTGATCATGTCTCTCCACAATTGTCGATCTCAACAATTATTTATCATTTCTGTTGTTGACCTTCTGCCAAGTCATTCTCTTAAGCTGCCTGGTATCATTTCTCTTCGCTTCCCTCTATCTCTTCCTCCCTCAATTTTCCCAGTTGTTACAATATATTCCAGCTGTTCTCTTCTAATTACATGGACAAAAAATGATGATTGTTTCTTCCTAATATTGGTTTTTTGTTCTCTCTTTCCTTTTTCCTCTTTCAGGACATTTTAACAACTCTTCCTAAGTGTCCGTGGTATTCTCAACATTCTTCTATAAAACCACAATTCTGCAGCCTCCAATGATTTTCTTGTCTGTTGTCCTATTTGTCCATGATTCACATCCATATGTTAAAACTGGCTCTACATAACATTTAAGAACTTTTTTTCTTGTTTCCGTTGTTAAAAATGGATTGCATAGTATCTTCCTCATTTTTGGAAAGCTTCTTTTGTCTGAGCTCTTCAACATCTCATCTCTTTTGTACATCTGCCATCTGTTAAAACACTGTCCCCATGTATTTAAATTCATTAATTCATTTACCTGCTTTAATATTGTTCCACTTGTCTTTATTGTGCATTGCGATGTCAACATATAGGATATATGTAATTTAATGTTGAAACCGACTTCAGTGCTTTTGCTGAGTCTCCACTCTTGCGTCGCCTCTTTTCTTAGCATTTATTTTGTATCTTTTAATTCCCAATCTTATTGTACTTTTTCTTCAATGAGATCCAGCTCTGTCTATATATAGTTCACGTTTTCAGCATTGTTTACTATCGAGGGTGACCTTTTTTATGTCTCGCAAGCGGGCATTTTAAAACCATGTTCTCTTCTGTCAATGTGTCACGTGCCGATTGTCAACCCATTGTAGGGTAGTAAAAAAAAAAGTAAGGTACCCCCGTCACGCCAAGTGGCGTATAGGATAATATGGTGTTAGTGACCCTATATTTTACAGACCTTCAGCACATGATTTTTGGGGTAATGTGGTCAGTATTACGCCCGTGCTGCTTTACTTTCCGAGAAAAAAAATCCGGTACCCATTTAAGGCTGGGTGAACCCGGAAGCCGTCGGTTGGGATCGTACTTTTGTAATTCTACCATCCACCCTACGGGTCACATGTCCAAGTCATGTCAAGCGACGCTGGTTTTGTACGGCATATATATATGATATTTGTGCTTGTTGCCTTATGATACCTATCTTGTTTAATCTTACTATTCGATGCCTAGGATTCCCCTTAGACAGAGCAGGTGAAATGTTTTGAGTTGATGTCAATGATTAGCATACGTTGTCAATGCTGCGCTGTCATATTGTAGCTGAATGAGAATACAAGCCTGGTATTTTTGAAATTTCCTTTCTTTTTTGTGTGAATACTTATTTTTGTTATGCTCCGTTCACAAGTCTGGAAATGTTGACTGGGTTTTCAACAGTTCGATCGTTTCTATCCAGGACAAGGTGAGCTCGGTAATTACATGAATGATAATGTAAAACCTGAGAGAATTCTTCTTTACTCAGGAAATAATGTAAAACCTGAGAGAATTCTTCTTTACTCAGGAAATAATGTAAAACCTGAGAGAATTCTTCTTTACGGAGGAAATAATGTAAAACCTGAGAGAATTCTTCTTCATGAAGGAAATAATGTAAAACCTGAGAGAATTCTTCTTCATGAAGGAAATAATGTAAAACCTGAGAGAATTCTTCTTCATGAAGGAAATAATGTAAAACCTGAGAGAATTCTTCTTTACGGAGGAAATAATGTAAAACCTGAGAGAATTCTTCTTTACGGAGGAAATAATGTAAAACCTGAGAGAATTCTTCTTTACGGAGGAAATAATGTAAAACCTGTGAGAACTATTCATTTCCGGAGAAATGAATGTAAAACCTGATATAATTCCGCACTTCGAGAAAATTTAATGTAAAACATTGCGGAATTTTGTATTGAGGATGGAGACATTTATGTAAACTAGATGCAATTCTGCACTGAAGGATTCATTAATGTAAACTAGATAGAATTCAATTCTGAAGGATTCATGTAAAATAGATGAAATTCTATTTTGAAGGATTCATTAATATAAAGTAGATGAAATTCTATTCTGAAGAACACATTACACGAATCTGTAATGACTTAACTTGAAGATGTTCCGATCTGAATGTATAAACTAAATAACTGATTTTGATGACATACCTAGTTGAATTGTAGTAGTAGTGGAGGTAGTGGTAGTAGTGGTAGTAGTGGTAGTAGTTGTAGAAATAGTGGAGGTAGTGGTAGTAGTTGTAGAAATAGTGGAGGTAGTGGTAGTAGTGGTAGTAGTGGTAGAAATAGTGGAGGTAGTGGTAGTAGTTGTAGAAATAGTGGAGGTAGTGGTAGTAGTGGAGGTAGTGGTAGTAGTTGTAGAAATAGTGGAGGTAGTGGTAGTAGTTGTAGAAATAGTGGAGGTAGTGGTAGTAGTGGTAGTAGTGGAGGTAGTGGTAGTAGTTGTAGAAATAGTGGAGGTAGTGGTAGTAGTTGTAGAAATAGTGGAGGTAGTGGTAGTAGTGGTAGTAGTTGTAGAAATAGTGGAGGTAGTGGTAGTAGTTGTAGAAATAGTGGAGGTAGTGGTAGTAGTGGTAGTAGTTGTAGAAATAGTGGAGGTAGTGGTAGTAGTGGTAGTAGTGGTAGTAGTGGTAGTAGTTATAGAAATAGTGGAGGTAGTGGTAGTAGTTGTAGAAATAGTGGAGGTAGTGGTAGTAGCTGTAGAAATAGTGAAGATAGTGGTAGTAGTTATATAAATAGTGGAGGTAGTGGTAGTAGTTGTAGAAATAGTGGAGGTAGTGGTAGTAGTGGTAGTAGTGGTAGTAGTTGTAGAAATAGTGGAGGTAGTGGTAGTAGTTGTAGAAATAGTGGAGGTAGTGGTAGTAGTTATAGAAATAGTGGAGGTAGTGGTAGTAGTTGTAGAAATAGTGGAGGTAGTGGAGGTAGTAGTAGTACTGGTAGTAGTTGTAGAAATAGTGGAGGTAGTGGTAGTAGTTGTAGAAATAGTGGAAGTAGTGGTAGTAGTTATAGAAATAGTGGAGGTAGTGGTAGTAGTTGTAGAAATAGTGGAGGTAGTGGTAGTAGTTGTAGAAATAGTGGAAGTAGTGGTAGTAGTTATAGAAATAGTGGAGGTAGTGGTAGTAGTTGTAGAAATAGTGGAGGTAGTGGTAGTAGTTGTAGAAATAGTGCAGGTAGTGGTAGTAGTTTTAGAAATAGTGAAGGTAGTGGTAGTAGTTGTAGAAATAGTGGAGGTAGTGGTAGTAGTTGTAGAAATAGTGGAGGTAGTGGTAGTAGTTGTAGAAATAGTGGAGGTGGTGGTAGTAGTTGTATAAATAGTGGAGGTAGTGGTAGTAGTTGTAGAAATAGTGGAGGTAGTGGTAGTAGTTGTAGAAATAGTGGAGGTAGTGGTAGTAGTTGCATAAATAGTGGAGGTAGTGGTAGTAGTTGTAGAAATAGTGGAGGTAGTGGTAGTAGTTGTATAAATAGTGAAGGTAGTGGTAGTAGTTGTATAAATAGTGGAGGTAGGGGTAGTAGTTGTAGAAATAGTAGAGGTAGTGGTAGTAGTTGTAGAAATAGTGGAGGTAGTGGTAGTAGTTGCATAAATAGTGGAGGTAGTGGTAGTAGTTGTAGAAATAGTGGAGGTAGTGGTAGTAGTTGTATAAATAGTGAAGGTAGTGGTAGTAGTTGTATAAATAGTGGAGGTAGTGGTAGTAGTTATAGAAATAGTGGAGGGAGGTAGTGGTAGTAGTTGTAGAAATAGTGGACTGAGGTAGTGGTAGTAGTTGTAGAAATAGTGGAGGGAAGTAGTGGTAGTAGTTGTAGAAATAGTGGAGGTAGTTGTAGTAGTTGTATAAATAGTGAAGGTAGTGGTAGTAGTTGTATAAATAGTGGAGGTAGTGGTAGTAGTTGTAGAAATAGTGGAGGGAGGTAGTGGTAGTAGTTGTAGAAATAGTGGAGGTAGTGGTAGTAGTTGTAGAAATAGTGGAGGTTGTGATAGTAGTTGTATAAATAGTGGAGGTAGTGGTAGTAGTTGTAGAAATAGTGGAGGTAGTGATAGTAGTTGTATAAATAGTGGAGGTAGTGGTAGTAGTTGTAGAAATAGTGGAGGTAGTGGTAGTAGTTGTAGAAATAGTGGAGGGAGGTAGTTGTAGTAGTTGTATAAATAGTGGAGGTAATGGTAGTAGTTGTATAAATAGTGGAGGTAGTGGTAGTAGTTGTAGAAATAGTGGAGGTAGTGGTAGTAGTTGTAGAAATAGTGGAGGGAGGTAGTGGTAGTAGTTGTATAAATAGTGGAGGTAGTGGTAGTAGTTGTATAAATAGTGGAGGTAGTGGTAGTAGTTGTAGAAATAGTGGAGGTAGTGGTAGTAGTTGTAGAAATAGTGGAGGTAGTGGTAGTAGTTGTAGAAATAGTGGAAGTAGTGGTAGTAGTTGTAGAAATAGTGGAGGTAGTGGTAGTAGTGGTGGTAGTGGTTGTAGTTGTGGGAGTGACAGAAGTGGTAGAAATAGAGTAATTTTCGAGTTTACCGCTCTAAAGTTTCTAAATGACAGACTTCTAAAATATCCTCAATTGAATTCACGTTGATTCTGAGTGACTGAATTTGAAGAAATACTCATGTGAATGAACGAGAATCCTAAATAACAGGATTTGAATGACACTAAACATCTATCTATCTATTGTTCTTTCGAGCCGAAGACGACACATAGGGCAGAACCACAATCTCAAAAACAGAAACCTTGCGTGCCAAAATGGCACATCTTGCAGAGATCACTGCTCTAAAATATATGGCGCTCTTTCCATAACAATACTTTTTACAATGACAGCTTGTCAAGCCATCGATCAATCTCCTTAGTCGCCTCTTACGACATGCCTGGAAGGTCACAGTGTCACTATTCTTTACTTCCCTCATATCGAGGCCCGGTAACACACAGAACTAAACTTAGTGCACGATAATTTTAAATGACAGGATTTCATTGACACTAATCGGAATGAACGACAATCATAAATGACAGGGTTGGAATGTCATTCATCTGAATGAACAAGAATCCTAAATGACAGGATTTGAAGGACACTCACCTGAATGCATACCGATCCTCAGCTTGAGCTTGTAGTTGGGCTTGTGTCTGACCTTAATTGTGTGAGTTTCCTTAAGTAAGGCCAAGGACATTCTAGCGATCTCCCTGGCGTGGAGGTTCCCGTTCCTTACAGGAAGGCCTGACACGACCATGTAGGCGTCGCCGATCGTTTCTACCTGTCATTCCAAAGATAAACGGAAACAATTATTGAACTGGGTCATCGAGTTGCCTGTAGAACTCTGCACTCATCACAGGCCATTTAAAAGAATATACGTCTCTAGCCATATCTCCCAATGAACGTTGCATTTACAATAGACCATCTGCTAGAATCTATGTCTCTAGCTAGATCTCCCACTGAACGTTGCATTTACAACAGACCGTCTGCTAGAATCTATGTCGTCTCTAGCTAGATCTCCCACAGAACGTTGCATTTACAACAGACCGTCTGATAGAATCTATGTCTCTAGCCAGATCTCCCACAGAACGTTGCATTTACAACAGACCGTCTGATAGAATCTATGTCTCTAGCCAGATCTCCCACAGAACGTTGCACTCACCACAGCCCGTCTGAAAGAATCTCTGTCTCTAGCCAGATCTCCCACAGAACGTTGCACTCACCACAGCCCGTCTGAAAGAATCTCTGTCTCAAGACAGATCTCCCACCACTTCTGTTGCCATGTTCAAGGTCGTCTTGATGTCTTGAAACCACCTTCTTCCTGGTCTGCCCCTTATGAGTCGCCCAGGAACCACACCTTCCATTTTTTTCTTTCGAGCCCGCTGTATCTTTTGACGTGGCCATAGTATTTTAATTTCCTATGCAGAATGGTGTTTATAAGCCAGTTCTTTTTAATGTTTTAGGCCTTTAACATGCCCGCATTGCTCTTTTTCACTACCAATGATATCCTGAAAGGTCTGTAGCATTTTGTCTTAATGAATCAATTTCCGTCTTTGTTGATTACGTGATTGTCCATGATTCACAACATATGTTGCTACATGGGGAAATACATGGAGGTGATGCCGGTGACCGAGGCATTCATCTGGTTAGAGTCACAAGGCTACATCCACGCATGTATACTGAGTTATTCGATGAGCATGGTAAGAAAAGTGGAGGCGGGCTCTGTACGTAGGCAATGGGTAGAGTCGTTGCAGAAATGAAAAATACATAAGGTCACCTTTGTCTACGTCCCTGGACATGCGGGAGTACGGGGAAATGAAGGAGTGGACAGGTTGGCTAGCTGCGCTGTCGTTGAGGACGGTCAGCCAATGGATCGGGCGGACATCATCAATGCCCTCCGAGATGTGGGAAGGGCACAGGACTTCGATAACCATAAGTCCACGTCACTCCTTCAGATGAAAGAGATGGGAGTTAAGATGGGCACAGCCAGAAACGAGAAAATTAGTGGGCGTGTAAGAAGACTTATCAACCAACACAGAACTGGAGTCGTCAGTCGCTGGACACTGTGGGACTTGCTGAGGAGGAGATCTAAGCACCTATGGACGTGTTCGGTGTGCAATGATGATGACTCGCAAAGAACTCAATAATTCAATAACTCAATAACACTGCATGTACTGTGTCACTGTTCTTATTGTTGTTGTTGCGTTCGCCAGCTTTCAACTCGGACGAAGTCCCTAGAGACTACGAACTGAATTTTGCGTGTTAATCCATTTTTCCCTGGCATCCGTGTGCACAGGGGTCCCTCGTCGCACAGGCAGATAACTCCGACTTCGGAGGTACTCATGTTTTTTTTCCTTCGATGAGTAACTGACGTTTCAAGCCCGGCCTCGCTGCTGAGACCAGGGGTGGTTGTCGCAGAGAGAAATCATAAATAAAAATCCCAACCGGTGTAGCCGAGATTTGAACTCACAACCTCTCTGCCCCGAGGCCGGCAATTGTTCTTATAACTTTCGTCCTTTTTGTTACATTAAATTCGAGATTAGAGTCTTAATTTGTAAATCTGAAAAATGTTACATGTAAGCAGGATCTGAACAGTGTTACATGTAAGCAGGATCTGAACAGTGTCACATGTAAGCAGGATCTGAACAGTGTCACATGTAAGTAAGATCTGAAGTGTCACATGTAAGCAGGATCTGAACAGTATCACATGTAAGTAAGATCTGAAGTGTCACATGTAAGCAGGATCTGAACAGAGTCACATATAAGCAGGATCTAAACAGTGTCACGTGTAAGCAGGATCTGAACAGAGTCACATATAAGCAGGATCTGAACAGTGTCACGTGTAAGCAGGATCTGAACAGTGTCACGTGTAAGCAGGATCTGAACAACAGTGGCATATTTAAGCAAGATTTGAAGTGTCACATGTAAGCAGGATCTGAACAGAGTCACAAATAAGCCGGATAAAAACAGTGTCACATGTAAGCAAGATCTGAAGTGTCACGTGTAAGAAGGATCTGAACAGTGTCACATGTAAGCAAGATCTGAAGTATCACATGTAAGCAGGATCTGAAAAGAAAGTGTCACATGTAAGCAAGATCTGAAGTGTCACATGTAAGCAGGATCTGAACAGTGTCACATGTAAGCATGATCTGAACAGTGTCACGTTTAAGCAGGATCTGATCAGTGCAACATGTAAGCAGGATCTGAACAGTATCACATGTAAGCATGATCTGATCAGTGCCACATTTAAGATCTGAACAGTGTCACATGTAAGCAAGATCTGAAGTGTCACATGTAAGCAGGATCTGAACAGTATCACATGTAAGCAGGATCTGATCAGTGCCACATGTAAGCATGATCTGAATATTATCACATGTAAGCAGGATCTGATCAGTGCCACATGTAAGCATGATCTGAATATTATCACATGTAAGCAAGATCTGATCAGTGCCACATATAAGCATGATCTGAACAGTGTCACATGTAAGCATGATCTGATCAGTGCCACATGTAAGCATGATCTGAACAGTGTCACATGTAAGCATGATCTGATCAGTGCCACATATAAGCATGATCTGAACAATGTCACATGTAAGGAAAATATGATCAGTGCCACATGTAAGCATGATCTGAACAGTGTCACATGTAAGCATGATCTGATCAGTGCCACATGTAAGCATGATCTGAACAGTGTCACATGTAAGCAAGTTCTGATCAGTGTCACATGTAAGCAGGATCTGAACCGTGTCACATGTAAGCATGATCTGAACAGTGTCATATGTAAGCAGGATCTTAACAGTGTCACATGTAAGCAGGATCTGAACAGTGTCACATGTAAGCATGATCTGAACAGTGTCATATGTAAGCAGGATCTGAACAGTGTCACATGTAAGCAGGATCTGAACAGTGTCACATGTAAGCATGATCTGATCAGTGCCACATTTAAGATCTGAGCAGTGTCACATGTAAGCAAGATCTGAAGTGTCACATGTAAGCAGGATCTGAACAGTATCACATGTAAGCAGGATCTGATCAGTGCCACATGTAAGCATGATCTGAATATTATCACATGTAAGCAGGATCTGATCAGTGCCACATGTAAGCATGATCTGAATATTATCACATGTAAGCAAGATCTGATCAGTGCCACATATAAGCATGATCTGAACAGTGTCACATGTAAGCATGATCTGATCAGTGCCACATGTAAGCATGATCTGAACAGTGTCACATGTAAGGAAAATCTGATCAGTGCCACATGTAAGCATGATCTGAACAGTGTCACATGTAAGGAAAATCTGATCAGTGCCACATGTAAGCATGATCTGAACAGTGTCACATGTAAGCAAGTTCTGATCAGTGCCACATATAAGCATGATCTGATCAGTGCCACATGTAAGCATGATCTGAATATTATCACATGTAAGCAAGATCTGATCAGTGCCACATATAAGCATGATCTGAACAGTGTCATATGTAAGCAGGATCTTAACAGTGCCACATGTAAGCATGATCTGAACAGTGTCATATGTAAGCAGGATCTGAACAGTGTCACATGTAAGCAGGATCTGAACAGTATCACATGTAAGCATGATCTGATCAGTGCCACATTTAAGATCTGAACAGTGTCACATGTAAGCAAGATCTGAAGTGTCACATGTAAGCAGGATCTGAACAAGCACACCTCATGTGAACTAGCTCATCGATCAACCCGTCAATCTTAGGGCTCGATCAATATCAGCTCACTTGCTCTCGACGCTGTTAGACACCACTACAGAGCACAAAAAAACGATTGATTTTCCAACTAACCTATCGATTAAGCAATCAATCGATTAATAAAACCCATTTAAAAATTCAATCAATCAACAATCGAACTGAAAATGCATCGAATTAAAACAATCGATCAGTCAACAGATGTCAATTATCAATCAATCGACCAGTCAATCGATCAATCACTGCATCATTCAATCCATTCATCGATTAGTCAATAGATCAGTCAGTTGAGTCAATCGATCCATCAACGGATTAGTCCTTCCATCAATTAACTGATCATTCAATCGATCATTCAATCGATTAGTCAATCGATCAGTCAAATGATCAATCAGTACTTCATTCAGTACATTACTCAATCGATTAGTCTATATATCAGTCAGTTGATGAGCCAATCGACTTATCAGTCGATTAGTCCTTTCTTCAGTCAACTGATCAGTCAATCGATCAGTCAGTAGATTAATCAATCGCCAAGACACCCACCTTGTAAACATCAAAACGGGAGACGACAGTGTCAAATGCCGTGTACAGATCATTCAACAAATCAACAACCTGCAGAAATTGGGGGGAAAAAAATCAAATTTCTGTTTAGAAATATACTTGATGATTGACAATCTCTCAACACAAACACCGTATTTCCTATATGCCACTTGACATGACTGATTTCTCTACCTTTATATATATACATATATATATAAGGTCTACCTGAATTCATTCATTTATTTATACTTTTTTCTAGATTTGAATTTATTAATTATTTTGTAAATTATTCTGAGGTCTGAGCGAATTCATTCATTTTCTGTATGAATTATTATAAGGTCCGCGTGGATTTACTAATTTTTTAAAATACGTTATTAATAGGCCTTAGTGAATTCATCCATTTAGTTGTAAATTATTAATAGGCCTTAGTGAATTCATCCATTTAGTTGTAAATTATTAATAGGCCTTAGTGAATTCATCCATTTAGTTGTAAATTATTAATAGGCCTGAATGAATTCATCCATTTAGCTGTAAATTATTAATAGGCCTGAATGAATTCATCCATTTAGCTGTAAATTATTAATAGGCCTGAATGAATTCATCCATTTAGTTGTAAATTATTAATAGGCCTGAATGAATTCATCCATTTAGTTGTAAATTATTAATAGGCCTGAATGAATGCATCCATTTAGTTGTAAATTATTAATAGGCCTGAATGAATTCATCCATTTAGTTGTAAATTATTAACAGGCCTGATTGAATTCATCCATTTAGTTGTAAATTATTAAAAGGCCTGAGTGAATTCATCCATTTAGTTGTAAATTATTAATAAGCCTGAGTGAATTCATCCATTTAGTTGTAAATTATTAATAGGCCTGAGTGAATGCATCCATTTAGTTGTAAATTATTAATAGGCCTGAATGAATTCATCCATTTAGTTGTAAATTATTATTAGGCCTGATTGAATTCATCCATTTAGTTGTAAATTATTAATAGGCCTGATTGAATTCATCCATTTAGTTGTAAATTATTAAAAGGCCTGAGTGAATTCATCCATTTAGTTGTAAATTATTAATAGGCCTGATTGAATTCATCCATTTAGTTGTAAATTATTAATAGGCCTGATTGAATTCATCCATTTAGTTGTAAATTATTAAAAGGCCTGATTGAATTCATCCATTTAGTTGTAAATTATTAATAGGCCTGAGTGAATTCATCCATTTAGTTGTAAATTATTAATAGGCCTGATTGAATTCATCCATTTAGTTGTAAATTATTAAAAGGCCTGAGTGAATTCATCCATTTAGTTGTAAATTATTAATAGGCCTGAGTGAATTCATCCATTTAGTTGTAAATTATTAATAGGCCTGAGTGAATTCATCCATTTAGCTGTAAATTATTAATAGGCCTGAGTGAATTCATCCATTTAGTTGTAAATTATTAATAGGCCTGATTGAATTCATCCATTTAGTTGTAAATTATTAATAGGCCTGATTGAATTCATCCATTTAGTTGTAAATTATTAATAGGCCTGATTGAATTCATCCATTTAGTTGTAAATTATTAAAAGGCCTGATTGAATTCATCCATTTAGTTGTAAATTATTAAAAGGCCTGAGTGAATTCATCCATTTAGTTGTAAATTATTAATAGGCCTGAGTGAATTCATCGATAAGCATCAGCAAATGTCAGCTTCGACGGGAGTTAAGGGAACTAACGATTCCATTTGAACACTTATTGTTTCTACACTCACGAATGATATTGTGTTTCATCGTGGATGTCCCATAGGTTGGTAGAATCACTAACTTCCATGTCTGTAATCTTAGCTGAGAGGGCAGTGAAGCCACACATGGCTGTCCCATAGGTTGGTAGAATCACTAACTTCCATGTCTGTGCTCTTAGCTGAGGGGGCAGTGAAGCCACACATGGCTGTCCCATAGGTTGGTAGAATCACTAACTTCCATGTCTGTAATCTTAGCTGATAGGGCAGTGAAGCCACACATGGCTGTCCCATAGGTTGGTAGAATCACTAACTTCCATGTCTGTAATCTTAGCTGATAGGGCAGTGAAGCCACACATGGCGGTCCCATAGGTTGGTAGAATCACTAACTTCCATGTCTGTGCTCTTAGCTGAGGGGGCAGTGAAGCCACACATGGCTGTCCCATAGGTTGGTAGAATCACTAACTTCCATGTCTGTAATCTTAGCTGATAGGGCAGTGAAGCCACACATGGCTGTCCCATAGGTTGGTAGAATCACTAACTTCCATGTCTGTAATCTTAGCTGATAGGGCAGTGAAGCCACACATGGCTGTCCCATAGGTTGGTAGAATCACTAACTTCCATGTCTGTAATCTTAGCTGATAGGGCAGTGAAGCCACACATGGCGGTCCCATAGGTTGGTAGAATCACTAACTTCCATGTCTGTGCTCTTAGCTGAGGGGGCAGTGAAGCCACACATGGCTGTCCCATAGGTTGGTAGAATCACTAACTTCCATGTCTGTGCTCTTAGCTGAGGGGGCAGTGAAGCCACACATGGCTGTCCCATAGGTAGGTAGAATCACTAACTTCCATGTCTGTGCTCTTAGCTGAGGGGGCAGTGAAGCCACACATGGCTGTCCCATAGGTTGGTAGAATCACTAACCTCCATGTCTGTGCTCTTAGCTGAGAGGGCAGTGAAGCCACACGCGGCTGTCCCATAGGTAGGTAGAATCACTAACTTCCATGTCTGTAATCTTAGCTAATAGGGCAGTGAAGCCACACATGGCTGCCTCATAGGTTGGTAGAATCACTAACTTCCATGTCTGTAATCTTAGCTAATAGGGCAGTGAAGCCACACATGGCTGCCTCATAGGTTGGTAGGATCACTAACTCCCATGTCTGTAATCTTAGCTAATAGGGCAGTGAAGCCACACATGGCTGCCTCATAGGTTGGTAGAATCACTAACTTCCATGTCTGTAATCTTAGCTAATAGGGCAGTGAAGCCACACATGGCTGCCTCATAGGTTGGTAGAATCACTAACTCCCATGTCTGTACTCTTAGCTGAGAGGGCAGTGAAGCCACACATGGCGGTCCCATAGGTTGGTAGAATCACTAACTTCCATGTCTGTGCTCTTAGCTGAGGGGGCAGTGAAGCCACACATGGCTGTCCCATAGGTTGGTAGAATCACTAACTTCCATGTCTGTGCTCTTAGCTGAGGGGGCAGTGAAGCCACACATGGCTGTCCCATAGGTAGGTAGAATCACTAACTTCCATGTCTGTGCTCTTAGCTGAGAGGGCAGTGAAGCCACACGCGGCTGTCCCATAGGTTGGTAGAATCACTAACTTCCATGTCTGTAATCTTAGCTAATAGGGCAGTGAAGCCACACATGGCTGCCTCATAGGTTGGTAGGATCACTAACTCCCATGTCTGTAATCTTAGCTAATAGGGCAGTGAAGCCACACATGGCTGCCTCATAGGTTGGTAGAATCACTAACTTCCATGTCTGTAATCTTAGCTAATAGGGCAGTGAAGCCACACATGGCTGCCTCATAGGTTGGTAGAATCACTAACTCCCATGTCTGTACTCTTAGCTGAGAGGGCAGTGAAGCCACACATGGCTGTCCCATAGGTTGGTCGAATCACTAACTCCCATGTCTGTGCTCTTAGCTGAGAGGGCAGTGAAGCCACACATGGCTGCCCCATAGGTTGGTCGAATCACTAACTCCCATGTCTGTAATCTTAGCTGATAGGGCAGTGAAGCCACACATGGCTGTCCCATAGGTTGGTAGAATCACTAACTCCCATGTCTGTACTCTTAGCTGAGAGGGCAGTGAAGCCACACATGGCTGTCCCATAGGTTGGTAGAATCACTAACTCCCATGTCTGTAATCTTAGCTGATAGGGCAGTGAAGCCACACATGGCTGTCCCATAGGTTGGTAGAATCACTAACTCCCATGTCTGTAATCTTAGCTGATAGGGCAGTGAAGCCACACGTGGCTGTCCCATAGGTTGGTAGAATCACTAACTCCCATGTCTGTAATCTTAGCTGATAGGGCAGTGAAGCCACACGTGGCTGTCCCATAGGTTGGTAGAATCACTAACCTCCATTTCTGTGCTCTTAGCTGAGAGGGCAGTGAAGCTACACATGGCTGCCTCATAGGTAGGTAGAATCACTCACCTCCATGTCTGTGCTCTTAGTTGAGAGGGCAGTGAAGCCACACATGGCTGCCCCATAGGTAAGTAGAATCACTCACCTCCATTGCTGTACTCTCAGCTGACAGCGCTGTGAAGCCACACATGGCTGCCCCATAGGTAAGTAGAATCACTCACCTCCATTGCTGTACTCTCAGCTGACAGCGCTGTGAAGCCACATATGGCTGCCCCATAGGTAAGTAGAATCACTCACCTCCATTGCTGTACTCTCAGCTGACAGCGCTGTGAAGCCACATATATCAGAGAAGTATATTGTGACCTGCTCATAAGTCTCAGCGTTGACGGACTCTCCCTTGATGAGTTGGCCTGCTACGGACCTGGTAATTCGAACGAAAAATGTGTCCATTTAATTGAAATAATTCACGATAATTTTGATGATAGAAGTCAACAGAGGAAATGGACGACAAAGTAGAAGTAAGAGTAGAAAGAAAATTATGCAAAAACGGTACGAGTAGTAGTAGTCGCAGCTGGAGTAGTAGTAGTAATAGTAGTAGTAGTAGTAATAGTAGTAGTAATTGTAGTAGTAATAGTAGTAGTAATAGTAGTAGTAATTGTAGTAGTAATAGTAGTAGTAATAGTAGTAGTAATAGTAGTAGTAATTGTAGTAGTAATAGTAGTAGTAATAGTAATAGTAGAAGTTGTAACAGCAGCAGTAATAGTAGAAGTTGTAACAGCAGCAGTAATAGTAGAAGTTGTAACAGCAGCAGTAATAGTAGAAGTTGTAACAGCAGCAGAATATTGGTAGTAGTAGCAGCAGCAGTTACAAATATATTAACATCAAAACAAATAATCCCAGGGCTAACATTTAAAATAGCAAAACGTTAAATCTTCTCAACATTCCTGTATGGTGCATAAAAATGGACATTAGTCAAGAAAACGGATCAGAAAAATAAAGACTTTGAAAAGTCGATTTATAGAAGAATATGAACAATTGGATGGAAGGAATAGAAAACAAATGATGAAGTCTTAAAATAACTAAAAATGAAAACAGAACTACTAAACATAATTCAAACAAGACAAATGAAATTTTTGGGGCATGTTAAAAGACACAACAGCCTACTAAAAGTAATCTTGGAAGGGAAAACACAAGGTGAAAGAGGCAGGGGCAGACAAATCTAACATGGACGAGTAAGATAAAAAGTTGGACAGGTCAGACTATGGCAATCTGCACTATCAAAGCAAAGGGCAGAGCGGAATGGCGTTCAATTGTAGACAACATTTCATGCGGAGACGGCACGCAATGATGATCAGCAGCAGTAGTAGTAGTAGTATTAGTAGTAGTCATAGTAGAAGTAGTAGTATTAGTAGTAGTAGTAGAATTAGTAGAAGTGGCAGTAGTAGATGTAGTATTAGTTATAGTTGTAGTAGTAGTATTTATAGTAGTAGTAGTAGTTATAGTAGTAGTAGTAGTTATAGTAATAGTTGTAGTAGTAATAGTAGAAGTAGTAGTAGTAGTAGTTATAGTAGTAGTAGTAGTTATAGTAGTAGTTGTAGTAGTAGTAGTAGAAGTAGTAGTAGTAGTAGTTATAGTAGTAGTTATAGTAGTAGTTGTAGTAGTAGTTGTAGTAGTAGTAGTAGAAGTAGTAGTAGTAGTAGTTATAGTAGTAGTAGTAGTAGTAGTTATAGTAGTTATAGTAGTAGTAGTAGTTATAGTAATAGTTGTAGTAGTAATAGTAGAAGTAGTAGTAGTAGTAGTTATAGTAGTAGTAGTAGTTATAGTAGTAGTAGTAGAAGTAGTAATAGTAGTAGTTATAGTAGTAGTAGTAGTTATAGTAGTATTAGTAGTTATAGTAGTAGTTGTAGTAGCTATAGTAGTAGTAGTTATAGTAGTAGTAGTTGTTGTATTTATAGTAGTAGTAGTAGTTATAGTAGTAGTTGTAGTAGTAGTAGACGTAGTAGTAGTAGTAGTAGTAGTAGAATTTATAGTAGTAGTAGCAGTTATAGTAGTAGTAGTAGTTGTTGTATTTATAGTAGTAATAGTAGTTAATAGTAGTAGTTGTAGTAGTTATAGTAGTAGTTGTAGTAGTAGTAGTAGTTGAAGTAGTAGTATTAGTAGTAGTAGTAGTTGTAGTAGCAGCAGAAGTAGTAGTAGTAGTAGTAGAAGAAGCAGATGTAGAAGTAATAGTAGTATTAGTTGCAACAGTAGTCGTAATAGTACTAGTAATAGTAGTAGTTGGTGTTGTAGTTGTAGTATTAGTTGGACAGTAGGAAAATGTAGTTGTAGTAATAGTAGTAATAGTAGTAATAGTAGTGATAGTAGTAATAGTAGTAATAGTATTAATAGTAGTGATAGTAGTAATAGTAGTAATAGTAGTGATAGTAGTAATAGTAGTAATAGTAGTAATAGTAATGATAGTAATGATAGTAGTAATAGTAGTAATAGTAGTAATAGTAGTAATAGTAGTGATAGTAGTAATAGTAGTAATAGTAGTAATAGTAGTAATAGTAGTAATAGTAGTGATAGTAGTAATAGTAGTAATAGTAGTGATAGTAGTAATAGTAGTAATAGTAGTGATAGTAGTAATAGTAATAATAGTAGTGATAGTAGTAATAGTAGTGATAGTAGTAATAGTAGTAATAGTAGTAATAGTAGTAATAGTAGTGATAGTAGTAATAGTAGTAATAGTAGTGATAGTAGTAATAGTAGTAATAGTAGTAATAGTAGTAATAGTAGTAATAGTAGTGATAGTAGTAATAGTAGTATTAGTAGTAATAGTAGTAATAGTAGTAATAGTAGTGATAGTAGTAATAGTAGTAATAGTAGTAATAGTAGTAATAGTAGTAATAGTAGTGATAGTAGTAATAGTAGTAATAGTAGTAATAGTAGTAATAGTAGTAATAGTAGTAATAGTAGTAATAGTAGTAATAGTAGTGGTAGTAGTAATAGTAGTGATAGTAGTAATAGTAGTAATAGTAGTGATAGTAGTAATAGTAGTAATAGTAGTAATAGTAGTAATAGTAGTAATAGTAGTAATAGTAGTAATAGTAGTAATAGTAGTAATAGTAGTGATAGTAGTAATTGTAGTAATAGTAGTAATAGTAGTAATAGTAGTAATTGTAGTAATAGTAGTGATAGTAGTAATAGTAGTAATAGTAGTAATAGTAGTAATAGTAGTGATAGTAGTAATAGTAGTAAAACAAAAAAAGTAAAGTGTCCCGTCATAGTAGTAGTTGGAGAGATAAAAAGAACTGAATTAACTTCTCTTGACCCTACTAGAGATTAGAAAGTAGTGTTCAAAGTACTATTATGTTTCTCGGTCACTGTATCCATGTTCTATTGCGTTCTTTCAATTTCTAATTTGAGTTTCAATTAAACAAGACATATCTAGATATCTATATAAGTATATCTTTGAAATCGTACAAATAAGGTAGATATTCAGGGCAGATAACTACATCAAAACAATCAAAATAATTAATCTCAGTATTCTCTCCCCTGTTACTTAGCGACTAAAATGTAACAACTGGAACACATTGGAAAACCACAGCCAACAATAGGGTACCTAAGACCTGCGACCAGAAAATAAAACCGGAAAAGCCACAAAATAGCGAAATTTAATTCAACTATAGAAGCCATAACAACACAACAGAACATCAAAGAGGAGTAGGCATTCTAATAAAACGAGAGCTACACAAATATATAAATACCCACTGGATATACAATGATAGGATTATACTATTAAAAATGAAGGCAAAACCATTCGACATAGCAATAATACAGACATACGCACCTACTCAAGACTATACAGACGAACAAATAGAGGCATACTATGAAGATCTAAATACAGTTATGAAGCAAGTGAAATCTTCAGACATCTTGATTGTAATGGGTGACATGAACGCTAAAGTTAGGAAAAGGTAAATATAAGACCATTATAGGAAATCATGGGTTAGGAAAAAGGAATAACAGAGGAGAAAGATTAATACAATTTTGTGAAGAAAACAGACTGATAATATGCAACACCTTCTTTGAGCAAGAAAAAAGGAAATTATACATATGGAAAAGCCCTGGAGACAGGAAGAGGAATCAAGTAGATTACATAATGATAAAAGACAGATTCCGGAACAGCGTCAAGAAAGCCAAAACCTATCCAGGAGCAGATATGAATTCAGACCACAATCATGTAATGATAAAAATGAAAATCAAATTAAAGAGAAACAAACAAAAAACTAATGCAGCAACACCAATAGATATAACAGCGTTAAACCAGAAAGATGTAAAAGAAACTTATACTGTACAAGTAAAGAACACATATCAGAAGCTGCTAGAAGAGGGGATTGAGCAGTACAGAAGAGAAAATCCTGAGGAAAAAGTCACAACAAAATGACAGTGCATAAAAAACAGAGTGCAAGAATCCTGCAACACCGTGCCCAAAAAAGAAAGTAACAAAAAACAAAATGGATAAATGACAAAATCTTAGAAAAAATGGAAGAAAGAAGACAAGCGAAAAACACTGTCAGATACAAGGATATAGACAATGAAATACGGAGAATGTGCAAAAAGGCAAAAGAAGACTGGCTCAACCAAAGATGTCTAGAAGTCGAAACTATGGATGTAAACAAAACTTAAGAGAGATGCACACAGAAATAAAGAGAATGACGAATAAAGACAAAAATTTTGCAGGAAACGGATGTATTGTAAACAAAGAGGGAAGAATGCTAACAGACAACAAAGATATAATAGATAGATGGCAAGAATATATAACAGAATTATTTCATGACGAATGGGACAAAAAGCCAGACATAAAATGTACATACAACTATAAAATCCTGAAATCTGAAGTAGAAAAAGCTATAAAAACAATGAAAAAGGGAAAGGCAGCAGGACCTGACAATATACAGATAGAGATGATACAGGCTCTAGAAGAGTTTGGCGTCGAAGTGATCACAGACATATGCAATGACATATACCATACAGGATACATACCAAACGATCTAAAAACATCAACTTTCATTGCATGGCCTAAAAAGAATGGTGCAGTTGAACGCAGTGATTTCTGAACAATAAGCCTAATGAGCCAGTTAACACAAATTTAACTTAAAGTTATACAGGGAAGGATTCAGAATAAAATCAATACTGAATTAGATGAGCAACAATTTGGATTCAGGAAAAACAGTGGAACAAAAGAAGCCATATTTAGCATGAGAACATTGATTGAAAAGTACACAGAAGTAAACAAACCAATATATGCCTGCTTCATAGACTACACCAAAGCTTTCGATAGAATACACCATAACCAACTTATAGACTGCCTAAAGGATATAAATCTAGACGACGCAGACATACGACTAATATGTAATTTGTACTGGGAGCAAACAGCAATAATAAGATATAACAAGGAGAACTCTACACCCATGGTTGTTGGCATTGTTGCTGTAGCTGTTGTTGCCGGTATTGTTGTTGTTGTCGCTGTTGTTGTCCTTGTTGCAGTCGCTCTTGTTGTCGTTGCTGGTGTAGCTGTTGTTGTCGTTGTTGCTGTAGATGTCGTTGCCGTTGTTGTTGTTCTTGCTGTAGTTTTTGTTGTGGTTGTTGCTGTAGCTGTTGTTGCCGGTATTGTTGTTGCTGTAGCTGTTCTTGTCGTTGTTGCTGTAGCTGTTCTTGTCGTTGTTGCTGTTGCTGTTGTTGTCGTTGTTGCTGTAGCTGTTGTTGTCGGTATTGTTGTTGCTGTATCTGTTGCTTTCGTTGTCTGTTGTTGTATCTGTTGCTGTTGTTATTGCTTTTGCTGTTATTGCTTTTGCTGTTATTGTTTTTGCTGTAGCTGTTGTTGTAGCTGTTGTTGTCGTTGTTGTTGTTGTTGCTGTATCTGTTGTTGTCGTTGTTGTTGTAGCTGTTGTTGCTGAAGCTGTTGTTGTCGCTGTTGTTGTCGTTGTTGCTGTAGCTGTTGTTATCGTTGTTGCTGTAGATGTTGTTACCGTTGTTGTTGTAGCTGTTGTTATGAAGCTGTTGTTGTCCTTGTTGCAGTCGCTGTTGTTGTCGTTGCTGCTGTAGCTGTTGTTGTCGTTGTTGCTGTAGATGTTGTTACCGCTGTTGTTGTTGTTACTGTAATTTTTGTCGTCGTTGTTGCTGTAGAAGTTGTTGTCGTTGTTGCTGTAGCTGTTGTTGGCATTGTTGCTGTAGCTGTTGTTGCCGTTGTTGTAGCTGTCGTTGTTTTTGTTGTCGTTGTTGCTGTTGTTGTCGTTGTTGTTGTAGTTGTTGTTGTTGTAGCTGTCGTTTTTGTCGTCGTTGTTGCTGCAGCTGTTGTTGGCATTGTTGCTGTAGCTGTTGTTGTCGTTGTTGTAGCTGTCCTTGTTTTTGTTGTCGTTGTTGCTGTTGTTGTCGTTGTTGTTGTAGTTGTAGCTGTCGTTGTTTTTGTTGTCGTTGTTGCTGTTGCTGTCGTTGTTGTTGCTGTAGCTGTTCTTGTCGTTGATGTGGCTGTCGTTGTTTTTGTTGTCGTTGTTGCTGTCGCTGTTGTTGTTGTCGTCGTTCATGACATCGGTCGCAGTATCTAACTTACTTCGGTAACATGTTGTAGAGTAAGTTCTCAGCCTTTCTCTTCTCCTCCAAGTAATCTGCGGTACGGTCAGCCACAAGTGCCTCCAAGTTGTTGGCGTACTGTTCCATGCGGGACAGGAGATTGTCCAGGATGTTCCCTTTATCTCCCTCCCTGAAAAGTGAAGAATGAACAGTTGATGATTGTGGAACGCTAATTATGAATCGATAAGATTTAGAGATTCTTTCAGACAGGCTGTGATGAATGTAACGTTCTGTGGGAGATCTGGCTAGAGCAGAGATTATTTCAGACAGGCTGTGATGAATGTAACGTTCTGTGGGAGATCTGGCTAGAGCAGAGATTATTTCAGACAGGCTGTAGTGAATGTAACGTTCTGTGGGAGATCTGGCTAGAGCAGAGATTATTTCAGACAGGCTGTGGTGAATGTAATGTTGTGTGGGAGATCTGGCTAGAGACAGAGATTATTTCAGCCAGGCTGTAGTGAATGTAATGTTCTGTGGGAGATCTGGCTAGAGCAGAGATTATTTCAGACAGGCTGTGGTGAATGTAATGTTCTGTGGGAGATCTGGCTAGAGCAGATATTATTTCAGACAGGCTGTGGTGAATGTAACGTTCTGTGGGAGATCTGGCTAGAGCAGAGATTATTTCAGACAGGCTGTAGTGAATGTAATGTTATGTGGGAGATCTGGCTAGAGCAGAGATTATTTCAGACAGGCTGTAGTGAATGTAACGTTCTGTGGGAGATCTGGCTAGAGCAGAGACTATTTCAGACAAGCTGTGGTGAATATAACGTTCTGTGGGAGATCTGGCTAGAGACATAGATTATTTCAGACGGGCTGTGGTGAATGTTCTACAATGAACAAGCAACCTAATCATGATTGCCAAACCATTTTACTTTACGTCAGCTAAAAAAAAAAAAGAACAAAACTATATAAGAAAAAACACACGCACACACATACGCACACTCACACGCACGCACATCATAGCCAAACTTGCAAAACCTCACCTATTTAATTTTCGTATTTGGCCTTTCAACATCTGAAAATCTGGCCTATCAGCTGGATCCTCTGCCCAGCACTTCCGGATGACGTCAGCAAGCTCGTCAGTTGGACAATCAAACGTCTCCATCACTGGTCGCAAATATGGTTTCACCCCTGTCCGTATTTTCTCAATAATATCTATGAAAATACGAAACATGTTATCACACCAAACAAGCAAGTAACAGTTTCAAATATTAGATTTTATTCTATCAATGAAACCATTTCCATTCCAGTCAGGAATTCACCATATCCTCTCCAGCACTTGCCTCAACATTTTCGTAAATGCGTTGCTAAACTCCGCTGACAAGGTTGCTCCGTGCACGTCCTACACGACTGCACAGGCGACGATGGGGGGCATCGGTAGCATAGTTTGGGAAAACCAACCGACTGGGTTACCGACGTTCGGACAACCCGTGTTCGGGTGTTCTCACATTATGTCAAAAAACGCAGGTTACGCTGGCTTGGCCACATACACCATATGAAAGATAGCCGCAGGAAGGAGTGTGAATTCTACTCGTGGTTGGAAAAAAAAATAACCCGCGTCGACCCAGCCACAGGAGGAAATTTGTAACATAGGAGTATTCTGGGAAGGTGAGGAATGCCGCCTCGCATCGTGAGTTTCGATGCTTGAAGCGATACTATCCAGAAGTCTCTGAGCATTTCTGGGTAGGCGGCCGAGCACATATGGGCGAAACCTCGCGTGCTAAGACGCCGGTTCAAGTCTCGTACTTGACCTTTACCTTGACCTTTACTCTAACAGGCGACAATTCCAGACCTTCTTAGTTGCCTCTTATGAGATGTGTGGCAGGTAACCGTGACTCTCTTCTTATCTCCCCATAAGGTGGGGGGGGGGGAGCATCAGTAGTCACAAAGGAGGACATAGTAGTAGCCTCCGTCAGTCATGGTTGACTGTAGTAGCCTCCATCAGTCATAGTTGACTATAGTAGCCTCCGTCAGTCATGGTTGACTGTAGTAGCCTCCATCAGTCATAGTTGACTATAGTAGCCTCCGTCAGTCATAGTTGACTATAGTAGCCTTCGTCATTTATAGTTGACTATAGTAGCCTCCATCAGTCATAGATGACTATAGTAGCCCCCATCAGTCATAGTTGACTATAGCAGCCTCCATCAGTCATAGTTGACTATAGTAGCCTCCGTCAGTCATAGTTGACTATAGTAGCCTCCGTCAGTCATAGTTGACTATAGTAGCCTCCGTCAGTCATAGTTGACTATAGTAGCCTCCATCAGTCATAGTTGACTATAGTAGCCTCCATCAGTCATAGTTGACTATAGTAGCCTCCGTCAGTCATAGTTGACTATAGTAGCCTCCATCAGTCATAGTTGACTATAGTAGCCGTCGTCATTTATTGTTGACTATAGTAGCCTCCGTCAGTCATAGTTGACTATAGTAGCCTCCGTCAGTCATAGTTGACTATAGTAGCCTCCGTCAGTCATAGTTGACTATAGTAGCCTCCGTCACAGCTATTTCTTCCCAGGCTGCAGGGTTATGTTCAGAGTCTTCATGCCACGTTTACACACGTCTACAAATCGATGTTTGTGCCCCCCCCCCCCCCCCCAGTTCCTTTGCCATCTGCTAGTTGTCCGTAGAGTATATCTTTTGGTGTGCGGCTATCTTTCATATGGTGTATGTGGTCAAGCCAGCGTAACCCGCGTTATTTGACATAACGTGAGAAAATTACCCCAGTAATTCTCGACCAATTGTATTCTCAAAGAAGTACTGTATGGAGAACTTAAGGATGGAAAGAGACCAAAGCGCAGACCAGTGCTGAGACATAAGGATGTTTGCAGGGCTTCTTGAGATAATTTTGTATCAGTGAAAGAACCTGGGGAAATGTGGTTGCGGATCGTAGAACATGGAGAAAAAAAATAAAAAATGGCACAGCAACTTTCGAGACAGTCTTCTTCTTCTTCTACCTTTTTAGCCCCCAGTGGAGCATAGGTCTTCAATAAACACTTTCCAAGTCGTTCTGTTTTTTGCCATTCTTTTAAGATCACTCCATGTCTTTCCCATCATCTTCATCTCTGCTTCTATCTGTCTTCTCCAAGAATTCCTTGGTCTTACTCTTTGTCTTTTCCCCTGGGGATTCCAAAAAAGGGCCTGTTGTGTAATACTCTCAGTTGGCTTCAGTAGTGTGTGTCCTATCCAGCGCCATCGTCTTCGCTGTATCTCTTTATCCACTGGTGTTTGACTGGTACATTTCCATAATTCTATGTTAGTGATTTTTTCCTGCCATTTCCATCCTTTTATTCTGCGTAAGCATCCATTAATGAAAGTCTGTATCTTCGTGATTGTCAATTTTGTTGTTCTCCATGTTTCGAGACAGTGCTGATATCAAATTCAGAAGACAGAAAGCGCAGGAGAAGAGAGACAAGACCAGGTACCACAAATACACCTTGTACGTTCTGTGGATGGATCTGTCTGTCAAAAATTGGCAAATTCAGGCACGAGAAAAGATATTCAGTAAAACAGCACCCAGTGTGAGACACTAATGCTTTATCAAACTACTGACTTATCATGACTGCTTGCTACCAACCATTTGTCAAGACGCCAAAGGCCGTACAATTCTATACTGAATGTACTTATATGTGTTTAACTTAAGAATATTCAAGCGAAAAAAAAATGCTGTTAAAAATAGCAACACAGACACACAGAATACTGACCTTGAGGGCTTAATTCTAGGTTCTGAAGGTGAAAAACACCACTTCTGTACACAATCTCCTGGCAGATGATGCCGAAACTGTAGACATCACCTTTAACTGTGCCCTCGGAAGGTCGATTCGTCATTCGAAGAAGCTCGGGCGCTGTCCACAGCATTCCTTGAAGCAAGAAACAAGGAGAAACAGTTACATCACGAGTGGTGCTCTGTGAGTTAATGACGATGAAACGACATCGACAACGTCAATAAAGGTATAACACGTCACGTTCATAATGATATCACAACTCACTTCGATAATGGTATAACAACTTACATGAATACTGATTATAACAACTCACGTTGATAATGACACAACTAACGTTGATAATGATACAACTCACGTTGATAATGACATTACTCACGATGATAATGACACAACTGATAATGACACAACTCACGTTGATAATGACATTACTCACGATGATAATGACACAACTGATAATGATACAACTCACGTTGATAATGACATTACTCACGATGATAATGACACAACTGATAATGACACAACTCACGTTGATAATGACACAACTCACGTTGATAATGACACAACTCACATTTATAATGACACAAAAACGCACGTTGAAAATGATACAACACACGTTGATAATGACGCAACAAATCACGTTGATAGTGATACAACAACTCACGTTGATAATGATACAACTAACGTTGATAATGATACAACTCACGTTGATAATGACGCAACAACTCACGGTGATAATGATACAACTCACGTTAATAATGATACTACTCACTTTGATAATGACGGACGCAACAACTCATGTTGATAATGATACAACTCACGTTTATAATGACGCAACAACTCACGTTGATAATGATACAACTCACGTTGATAATGACACAACTCACGTTGATAATGACACAATTCACATAGATAAATGACATAACTATAGTTGATAATGACGCAACAACTCACGTTGATAATGACACAACTATAGTTGATAATGACGCAACAACTCACGTTGATAATAATACAACTCACGTTGATAACGATACAACAACTCACGTTGATAATGATACAACTCACGTTGATAATGATGCAACAACTCACGTTGATAACGATACTACAACTCACGTTGATAATGATACAACTCACGTTGATAATAATACAACAACTCACGTTGATAATGATACAACTCACGTTGATAATGATACAACTCACGTTGATAATGATGCAACAACTCACGTTGATAATGATGCAACAACTCACATTTATAATAATACAACTCACGCTGATAATGATGCAACAACTCACGTTGATAATGACGCAACAACTCACGTTGATAATGATGCAACAACTCACGTTGATAATGACGCAACAACTCACGTTGATAATGATGCAACAACTCACGTTGATAATGACGCAACAACTAACGTTGATAATGATGCAACAACTCACGTTGATAATGATGCAACAACTCACGTTGATAATGATGCAACAACTCACGTTGATAATGATACACCAACTCACGTTGATAATGATACAAATCACGTTGATAATGATGCAACAACTCACGTTGATAATGATGCAACAACTGACATCGATAATGATGCAACAACTCACGTTGATAATAACACAAATCACGTTGATAATGATGCAACAACT
The DNA here is from genome assembly GCA_032433765.1 of Megaustenia siamemsis. Classification (NCBI taxonomy): domain Eukaryota; kingdom Metazoa; phylum Mollusca; class Gastropoda; order Stylommatophora; family Ariophantidae; genus Megaustenia; species Megaustenia siamemsis. Next base: position 13,617,310 of record JAVIAB010000091.1, on the reverse strand, counting down.
CACGTTGATAATGATGCAACAACTCACGTTGATATTGATGCAACAACTCTCGTTGATAATGATGCAACAAATCACGTTGATAATGATGCAACAACTCACGTTGATAATGACACAACTGACGTTGATAATGATGCAACAACTCACGTTGATAATGATGCAACAACTCACGTTGATAAAGACGCAACAACTCACGTTGATAATGACACAACTGACGTTGATAATGACACAACTCACGTTGATAATGACACAATTGACGTTGATAATGATGCAACAACTCACGTTGATAATGATGCAACAACTCACATCGATAATGATGCAACAACTCACGTTGATAATGACACAACTCACGTTGATAATGATGCAACAACTCACGTTGATAATGATGCAACAACTCACGTTGATATTGATGCAACAACTCTCGTTGATAATGATGCAACAAATCACGTTGATAATGATGCAACAACTCACGTTGATAATGACACAACTGACGTTGATAATGATGCAACAACTCACGTTGATAATGATGCAACAACTCACGTTGATAAAGACGCAACAACTCACGTTGATAATGACACAACTGACGTTGATAATGACACAACTCACGTTGATAATGATGCAACAACTCACGTTGATAATGACACAATTGACGTTGATAATGATGCAACAACTCACGTTGATAATGATGCAACAACTCACGTTCATAATGACGCAACAACTCACGTTGATAATGATGCAAAAACTCACGTTGATAATGATGCAACAACTCATGTTGATAATGACGCAACAACTCACGTTGATAATGATGCAAAAACTCACGTTGATAATGATGCAACAACTCACGTTGATAATGACGCAACAACTCACGTTGATAATGACGCAACAACTCACGTTGATAATGACACAAGAACTCACGTTGATAATGACACAACTGACGTTGATAATTACGCAACAACTCACATTTTTAATGATACAACTCACGTTGATAATGATACAACTCACGTTGATAATGATGCAACAACTCACGTTGATAATGATGCAACAACGCACATTTATAATGATACAACTCACGTTGATAATGATGCAACAACTCACGTTGATAATGACACAACAACTCACGTTGATAATGACACAACTCACGTTGATAATGACGCAACGGACGTTGATAATGACACAACTGACGTTGATAATGATGCAACAACTCACGTTGATAATGATACAACTCACGTTATTAATGATGCAACAACTCACGTTGATAATGATGCAACAATGAACATTTATAATGATACAACTCACGTTGATAATGATGCAACAACTCACGTTGATAATGACGCAACAAATCACGTTGATAATGATGCAACAACTCACGTTGATAATGATGCATCAAATCAAGTTGATAATGACGCAACAACTTACGTTGATAATGATGCAACAACTCACGTTGATAATGATGCAACAACTCACATTTATAATGATACAACTCACGTTGATAATGATGCAACAACTCACGTTGATAATGATGCAACAACTCACGTTGATAATGATGCAACAACTCACGTTGATAATGACGCAACAACTCACGTTGATAATGATGCAACAACTCACGTTGATAATGACGCAACAACTAACGTTGATAGTGATGCAACAACTCACGTTGATAATGACGCAACAACTCACATTTATAATGATACAACTCACGTTGATAATGATGCAACAACTCACGTTGATAATGATGCAACAACTCACGTTGATAATGATGCAACAACTCACGTTGATAATGATGCAACAACTCACGTTGATAATGATGCAACAACTCACGTTGATAATGATGCAACAACTCACGTTGATAATGACGCAACAACTCACGTTGATAATGACGCAACAACTCACGTTGATAATGACACAAGAACTCACGTTGATAATGATGCAACAACTCACGTTGATAATGATGCAACAACTCACGTTGATAATGACGCAACAACTCACGTTCATAATGACACAACTCACATTGATAATGACACAACTCACGTTGATAATAATCCATTATCACATTGATAATGATACACCAACTCACGTTGATAATGAAACACCAACTCCCGCTGATAATGACACACCAACTCACGTTGATAATGATACACCAACTCACGTTGATAATGATACACCAACTCACGTTGATAATGATACACCAACTCACGTTGATAATGATACACCAACTCACGTTGATAATGATACACCAACTCACGTTGATAATGATACACCAACTCACGTTGATAATGACACACCAACTCACGTTGATAATGAGCAAAACTCTCATCCACATGCTCCTCTTCTGTCTTGCGAAGGTAGTGGAGACCAAAGTCTGTGATCTTGACCACGAACCTGCTGTCCACCACACAGTTGGTCGACTTGAGGTTGCCATGGGACCGAACCTCGCTGCCATGTAGGTAGGCCATACCCTGGAGAAAGGTGGGGGGGGAGAGGGATATACAGTTTTATAATGTGGAGGACGGATAAATAGGGAGATAGAAATAGAGAGTTTTATAATGTGGAGGACGGATAAATAGGGAGATAGAAATAGAGAGTTTTATAATGTGGAGGACGGATACACAGGGAGATAGAAATAGAGAGTTTTATAATGTGGAGGACGGATACACAGGGAGATAGAAATAGAGAGTTTTATAATGTGGAGGACGGATACACAGGGAGATAGAAATAGAGAGTTTTATAATGTGGAGGACGGATACACAGGGAGATAGAAATAGAGAGTTTTATAATGTGGAGGACGGATAAATAGGGAGATAGAAATAGAGAGTTTTATAATGTGGAGGACGGATAAATAGGGAGATAGAAATAGAGAGTTTTATAATGTGGAGGACGGATAAATAGGGAGATAGAAATAGAGAGTTTTATAATGTGGAGGACGGATAAATAGGGAGATAGAAATAGAGAGTTTTATAATGTGGAGGACGGATAAATAGGGAGATAGAAATAGAGAGTTTTATAATGTGGAGGACGGATACACAGGGAGATAGAAATAGAGAGTTTTATAATGTGGAGGACGGATACACAGGGAGATAGAAATAGAGAGTTTTATAATGTGGAGGACGGATACACAGGGAGATAGAAATAGAGAGTTTTATAATGTGGAGGACGGATACACAGGGAGATAGAAATAGAGAGTTTTATAATGTGGAGGACGGATACACAGGGAGATAGAAATAGAGAGTTTTATAATGTGGAGGATGGATATATAGGGAGATAGAAATAGAGAGTTTTATAATGTGGAGGACGGATACACAGGGAGATAGAAATAGAGAGTTTTATAATGTGGAGGACGGATACACAGGGAGATAGAAATAGAGAGTTTTATAATGTGGAGGACGGATACACAGGGAGATAGAAATAGAGAGTTTTATAATGTGGAGGACGGATACACAGGGAGATAGAAATAGAGAGTTTTATAATGTGGAGGACGGATACACAGGGAGATAGAAATAGAGAGTTTTATAATGTGGAGGACGGATACACAGGGAGATAGAAATAGAGAGTTTTATAATGTGGAGGACGGATACACAGGGAGATAGAAATAGAGAGTTTTATAATGTGGAGGACGGATACACAGGGAGATAGAAATAGAGAGTTTTATAATGTGGAGGACGGATACACAGGGAGATAGAAATAGAGAGTTTTATAATGTGGAGGACGGATACACAGGGAGATAGAAATAGAGAGTTTTATAATGTGGAGGACGGATACACAGGGAGATAGAAATAGAGAGTTTTATAATGTGGAGGACGGATACACAGGGAGATAGAAATAGAGAGTTTTATAATGTGGAGGACGGATACACAGGGAGATAGAAATAGCGAGTTTTATAATGTGGAGGACGGATACACAGGGAGATAGAAATAGAGAGTTTTATAATGTGGAGGACGGATACACAGGGAGATAGAAATAGAGAGTTTTATAATGTGGAGGACGGATATATAGGGAGATAGAAATAGAGAGTTTTATAATGTGGAGGACGGATATATAGGGAGATAGAAATAGAGAGTTTTATAATGTGGAGGACGGATACACAGGGAGATAGAAATAGAGAGTTTTATAATGTGGAGGACGGATAAATAGGGAGATAGAAATAGAGAGTTTTATAATGTGGAGGACGGATAAATAGGGAGATAGAAATAGAGAGTTTTATAATGTGGAGGACGGATATATAGGGAGATAGAAATAGAGAGTTTTATAATGTGGAGGACGGATATATAGGGAGATAGAAATAGAGAGTTTTATAATGTGGAGGATGGATATATAGGGAGATAGAAATAGAGAGTTTTATAATGTGGAAGACGGATACATAGGGAGATAGAAAGAGAGGTTTTTATGATGTAGAGTACGGATACATAGGGAGATAGATATAGTGGGTTTTATGATGTTGTGACGGATTTATAGGGAGAGAGAAATAGAGAGTTTTATAATGTAGAGTACGGATACATAGGAAGATAGAAATAGGGTTTTATAATGTGGAGGACGGATACATAGGGAGATAGAAATATAGTTTTATAAGGTAGACAACGGTTACATAGGGAGATAGAAATAGAGAGTTTTATAATGTAGAGGACGGATTTAGAGGGAGATAGAAATAGAGAGTTTTATAATGTAGAGGACGGATTTAGAGGGAGATAGAAATAGAGAGTTTTATAATGTGGAGAACGAAGACATAGAGGGGCAGACATAAATATCATCATCAAGATGTTCTATACAGGTTGGTGTTGACTATCTTCTCCTTCCACAACCTTCTATCCACAGTGTATCGTATCAGTTCTGTTGTTGACTGTTTTCCATTACTGACACCAAACTATCTAGTGTCTTCTCTCTTTGTCGTCCGCGATCTCTCTTTCCCTGTATTTTGTCAGTTGTAACCAAGTATTACAACTTTCCACTTTTCATGATGTTCCCGAAAAACGTTGATTGTTTTCTTGTGATGATTTTTAGGATCTCCCTTCTTGTGTTGGCCTCTTTGAGAATGTTTTTTTTTAGCTCTCCAATAAACTTTGAACATTCTTCTGAGAATTTCCATCTGTGGCCTTTAATTGTCGTTTCATTTGTTTGTCTGCTGTCCATGATTCGCTTCCATAGGTCAACATTTGCTCTATAAAGCACTTATAAACTCTCTTTCTCATTTCTATTGACATAGACTTGTTACATACGACATTTTTCATTTTCTGAAATGCTATTTTGGCCTGAGCTATTCTGCTTTTTATTTCTGTTGTACATCTTCCATCTGATGTTATTATTGTGCCCAAGTATGTTGAAACGTTGCACTTGTTTCAGATTTGTCCTGTTTATATTTATGTTTCATGTCGGTGATGATTGTTTCTTCCATATGACCATTACTTCCGTGTTCTTACTATTCATACTGAGATCTTAATTGTTGCATTCCTCATCTATTATGTCTACCATTTCTTGTAGTTCATTTTTCGTATCTGCTATTAAGATTGTGTCAGCCGCAAATCGCAGATTGTTTACGTTGTGACCGTTGACTTCAATTCCTTTTTTGTCAACTAATGACAGAAATGTCGTTGTTCATAATTTACAAGACCCACATCCACAGAGACAGACAGACATGTAGAGTTTCCTATTGCAGAGGACAAATAGACAGACAAACCGTCAGAAAAATAGAGTCTTATAATGTAGGCAAAAAATACATAGACTGAAAAACAGAATAACAAGTTTCCTAATGTATAGAGCGAATAAACAGACAGAGAGACAGACAGAGAGACAGACATAAGATGTTCAAAATGATAGATAAATAACATATTTATATTGTGTGTCTTTGATGGCGTCAGCTCAGACAAACTAATCTCTCCTAAAGATAAATGTTACTGTAACTAGTAGCAAAGATCATATCTTGTTTGTCCAGTTACTGTAACTAGTAACACACAGATCATATCTTGTTTGTCCAGTTACTGTAACTAGTAACACACAGATCATATCTTATGTGTCCAGTTACTGTAACTAGTAACACACAGATCAGATTGCTTGTCCAGTTACTGTAACTAGTAACACACAGATCTGATTGCTTGTCCAGTTACTGTAACTAGTAACACACATATCATATCTTGTGTATCCAGTTACTGTAACTTGTAACACACAGATCATATCTTGTTTGCCCAGTTAATGTAACTTGTAACACACAGATCATATCTTGTGTATCCAGTTAATGTAACTTGTAACACACAGATCATATCTTGCTTGTCCAGTTAATGTAACTTATAACACACAGATCATATCTTGCTTGTCCAGTTAATGTAACTTGTAACACACAGATCATATCTTGTGTGTCCAGTTAATGTAACTTGTAACACACAGATCATATCTTGTTTACCCAGTTAATGTAACGTGTAACACACAGATCATATCTTGTTTGCCCAGTTAATGTAACTTGTAACACACAGATCATAACTTGTTTGCCCAGTTAATGTAACGTGTAACACACAGATCATATCTTGTTTGCCCAGTTAATGTAACGTGTAACACACAGAGCATATCTTGCTTGTCCAGTTACTGTAACTAGTAACACACAGATCATATCTTGTTTGTCCAGTTACTGTAACTTGTAACACACAGATCATATCTTGCTTGTCCAGTTACTGTAACTTGTAACACACAGATCATATTCTGCTTGTCCAATTACTGTAGATCTCCCCTTCTTCCTCTCTGTAACAATTAACAAATGAAGCTATCACCGACAGACTTGTTTTGTAGGGATGTTACAAAATCTACCCAACTAGTTCCGTCCATGATCATCGTTCACAGAGTGCCCTATGTCAGACCCACACCGTTCATGTTCCTTCCACCGCTTTCCATCAAAATGCCTTTGCTGTACTCCCAATTAACATACCATGAACATGTGTCTTTAATTCAAATTCTGACCTATGGAAGCGAATCACGGACAGCAGACAAACAAATTAGAAGACTATTATTATTATGTGTATGTAATATGTATATGTAATATGTATATGTAATATGTATATGTATTATATATATACATATATACATATGATTAAAAGACTATTAGAAGGCACAGAGATTTGTTATTTCAGAAGAAAGTTGAAATGTCTCTGCGGTACTTAGAAGACAAATGAGAGCATTCTTAAAAAGGCCAAATAAAGAAAGATCTTAAAAACATCAGAAAGAAATATTCGACATTTTTCGCGCACATCAAGAGAAGAGGAAAGTTGGAATACTTGGAATACTTGGTTACAAATGGCAAAATAGAGGGAAAGAAATACAGCGAATGACAAAGAGAGAAGGTATTATATGTATTTGTGTCATGGCATGGGAAACAGTCAAAAACAGGATTGATGCGATGTACTGTGGATTGAGACTTATAGAAGAACATGAACTTCTACGCCAACTAGTATAGCACATGATGATGCTGAAGAGGTGCTAGAATTCTGTGAGCTTATGAAATTCTCATTAAAATGAAAACCTACCCTGACGATGTCCTGCATGACGGAGTAGCGAAACATCCAGTCCAGTTTAATCTCCTCATTCTCGAGCACATCTTGGAGGCTTCCCTTAGGACAGTACTCTGTGATGATGCACTGATGCGGCGGGTCGATGCAGGCTCCCACAAAACGAACTATGTGATCATTCTGCAGATCTTTAATCTGACAAATGGTAGCATATGCACAAACAATTGTTTATTTTATTTTTTTAAAAATAGATTTCTCTTGAGCAAAATATTATTTTAAAACTATAATCATAAACACAGATAATACTAAAAAAACGACAAGTGGATACCAAACTTGAAAGAATAGGCAATGAGACATTTCAGAGCTTCCGGGGAATATGGCGCCCTGTTCGTTGGCTTCTTCAGAGGACTCACAGATAAGTGCTGATTACCAGAGAACTTTTCTGTTTATTTGTTTGTTTTTATTGATATTTGAAGGGATCATGTGATTTGTACGCGCTTTCTATTTGATGTAAATCACTTTGCTTCTTTTGTTTCAATGCATTTTGTTACAATTTCCTTATTTGATCACTCA